>VMDO01024807.1:0-29152 GCA_007922755.1 Pedetes capensis | reverse complement strand
CAATTTCTCCAGCTATAATCCTGATGTTATTTTATAAAATCCCACACTATTAGAATTTTATTAGTCATTCCACAAATATAATTAGCCAAGAACAAGTGTTTGATCTTTTAAAAATACTCTATTATAGCAAACATCATTAAAACCATCTAAATCAGTCATTATTTTCACTTTGACAATGATGTTAAGAAATAATAATGACATATGTTATTAAAGCCTTTCTTATAATTGGAGGGGCTTGCTAAATTATTCAAAAATTCTTGCCACTCCAAAATTTATTACTGATTTATCATTGTAAAAACAATTCTACTCACCATATAATTAAATTAAATTTTGAAATTTGCCTACAGGGGAAAAACTTACCATTCTTTATGGATATTTTTAATTTTATAAATTACACAGCATAAAAAATCAATAAACATTTTATTGTTATTCTATTGGTAGCATGAAACAAAATACTGTGACTTGCAACCACAATTTATCCTACCAATCTTCAACACCTTCATGGATTTCTAAGGAGATATTTGTTTCAGCATTTGACATATTTTAAGTATTTGAACAAATAGCAAATCCAATCAATCTCTAGTATGCTAAAATTTATGTCTGTCTGTACCATTTTCATTACAATTAACTGTATGATCAATTACATCCTATATGCAAAATTATTTTCCCTTATTCTGTTTTACAGCTAAACAATGAGGTAAGAAAATTAAAAATAGGCAGAAAAGTGTGTTTAAGGTCCCTGACACGCAGTTTTGGAGTTCATCTGGATGTGTCTTGTCAAAATATACATAAATTTTAAGATATTCAAGACAACAGCCCAGCTCATCAGTGCCTGTGTAGTGCAGCCTTTTTTTTTTTTTTTCTGCAGAAAAGCAGATAATTTTATGCAGGAATTTACCAATCTACAAAAATTTACGCAATGCTCAGCAATAACCAGTAATTATTGTGAGATAATGTAAGGTGCTTTTGAGAAATATAACTTTGATAAGATAGGGCTTACAAGCTTTACCAATTTATCTTTAGCTGTCCTGTCATTGGTGCTTAAAAGGTTAAGACTTTATTTGTGAAAACATAGAGAGATAGTAGGGAATCATGTTGTCTACAGCTTCATAAATCTTGCTTAAGATCCTTTTCAATTACCATCCATTTCTCCTTTAAAAAGGGACAAAAAAATAGAGGAGTGGAAGCAGGTCAGGGCAGTGTGCGACAATGACAGTGTGATGGGCTTGGGCCCCCCATGGCGTTTCCATCTGCTATCATTAAGGTGACTACTCAGACATGAACAAATCCCTCTTGCTGTGCTGACAGGCAGACTTCAAGAACTATGACAAGGCATTAAGACAGAAGGTCAGAGAGAGAGAAAGAGAGACAGAAAGCAAGGGGTCGGTCATATTCCATAAACAATACTGTTTCACAAAAATGCCCCTGAAATTTTATTGGAATTCAAATTTAAAATTTTTTTCAGAAAGGGTGCTACTTGGCTTCTCAACTCTTCTGTTAAATTAACTCACCCCTGAAAAGACTGAGGACAGATGGAATAAATACCTTAATCCTACCAGTATGCTTAATCATAAGAGACCCCAATTTTTTGCTCATTCTTCAGCAGAAGTGGACTCTTGGTTTCTTGACCACGCTCATCAAAAAGACGAGTTGAAGAAAATGTGAGGCCTGGTGGGTAGATGGAAGAATTTTGAAGCCTTTGATGAATCTTGAGAAGTAACTGGTGGAGGGCAGGTGAGGGGGATGAAGAGGAAGGCATAATCTAAGATGTGAACATCTCTCATAAGCTGTCTCTACTCTGTAACAAATGAAGTCCAAACAATGATAATTAAATTCACATAGAATGTTAAAAGAAGTGTGAAATGATGGCAATGTTTAGCTCAGTGTAAAGTAACAAAATGAGCATGGGCTTTTAACCAGCAGGGGGTGCCACAGGCTTGTGATTGAGCTCTGACCCTTTGGCACAGGGACTAAAAGCAGATGTGACAGTTTCACAGAAAGAGCATTTAGCTTCTACACATAGTAACAGTCCTCTTTGATAAGAGTTATGCTTTCCTTGTCTGAGGTATACATTTTGTTAGGGGGGTCTTCCAAACCAGGTTAAAGTTTTACAATAGGCAATCTCCCTCCTGTCCCCAACTAACCTCAGGTAACTTAATGATAGCATAATTTACCTCTTACAGGACTGCAAAAATAAACAATACTCTCAGGCTAAGTTGGCTGACTTAGAAGAACTCTTTCTGAAAGTATTTTAATTGCAAACCCTGAAAATGCTTTGAATATCTCCAGTAATGGATGTTTTTAAATTATGAATAAGGTATCACTGAAGCGTGAAGTAGGAAATGTTGTCATTTAATATTTTAAATAATAGAATTGTCAGTGCGTCTATCTCACATTCATAGACTCTAAGTTATCAAGATATTTCCAATTTATGACACATTTCCAATCTAAAATCTAACTGAACTGTGCCACATACGGTATTTTAAAAAGACATCTTTTCATTATAATCTGTCACTTTTGTTTCAGTGTTCCGGTCTCTGTTCTTTCCTGCTCCATACCTCACACTATCCATCACTCTCTTCTCCACACAGCCTCTGTCACAGGCTTCCTCCTCTTCTCTCCCTTCTCAGTTCTTGTGCCTCTCAATTTTTTGTTATTCTGTAATCCCTGCAGGGATGTGGATATAGTTGCAGTGTTTTTTATTTTTCTTGCTGTGGCTCAGAGTCTTTTCTTTTTTCTCTTTCTATTAATTTCCATTGAAGGTATATTGAGAAGTGGTAAATGTTGAAACACAGAGGAAAAGACAGAAAAGTTGCAGTCCTCTTATACATCTCAGGTGCATCATTAATTGGCTATAAACCCTTCAATAAGTGTAATAATTTCTTTGACAACCAACTATAGCTATAGAATGTCTAAGAATTAGGCTTTGTTCTATTGAAGATAAATAATAGTATCTCTAACTTCAAAGCTTTCCTCAGTTCTATATTAATTAGAGTTTTAATCTCCAGCATCGAAAGCTGGAAATGATGCCTTTTTTTTTCATTTCATTAAAGTTACTACTCACCATACAGCAGACCCAAATCTTGTGAATTAAAAATGTTGATTACTACATTAGTAAAAGTCTGTATTGTTTTATTTTCATCACTGGAAATTCAAACATTTTGAAATCTACAGATTGTATTTATTTCTGCATGATCTCAACCCTTGAGCTTAGTTTTATTCCTTTGCTATTATTCCAGAAAACATGCAATGCTGATAATTTTTTAAATCATAGGGATTTTGCTTTATAGGAATTACCTTTTTATAAAGGACAAAGATAAAATAGATTTAGGCCTAATCCTCAAAAGAAATATATGCACAAGGATGGGCTGTGTAGTAGATATGGAATGGGAGCACCTGACCACTTAACCAAATTTGTTTTCACAGGAGTTGCATTGCCATCTCTATTTTCTCAACTTAGTGACAGACTGCACTTTAGGTATTCAAAGATGAGTATTCCACAGCCTACAGGAGGTAAGGCCCTCAGTGCCTTTCATCTTTAGGTCACTGGTTAGGGCTAGACTGTGGAAACCAAAAATTGTGATAATCTTCACCCATTTATCTTTAAAGCTATCATCACTAGACCTTTATAGGATAAGAATTTGTTCAGGGATCTGACACAGGTGTGAAACATCTTAGGCTAGTGATTGAGACAAGTGTCCATGCAATGAAATAGTCATGCTTGGGTGTCACAAGAGTCTTTCTAGCAAAGAGCTTTATAGTACTCCTAACTACAGTTTTTCTCCATGTTTACTCACAAATAGAATCAAAGCACAATTTCAGTGTGCTGTAAGTAATACAAAAAGTTTCTATAGAATAATATCTTCCTGTATAAAATAACATAAATGATATCTTCAGTTTTAGTAGGTAGTAAAAAGTAAAATATTGTGAAAAGGCAGGGAAACTGGTAGAAAATTATTCTTGCTGGGTGCTGTTGAGTTGGATCTGATTCATAGTGACTCTCATAGGGTTTTCAGTGGCTGATTATTTCAGGATTGATTCAGCAATGGATTGCTGCATCATTCTATTTTTGCAGTGCTGGGGATCAAACCTTGGTCCTCAGAGAGTGCAGAGCAGCACTCTACCAACTGAGTTAAACCCCAGCCCAGAAAATTCCAGGAGAGCTTCTATATCCTGGTGATTTGTACAATCAGGGTTGTAATGGTAAAATGAAACCAGCCAAGGTTCTGGATCTTTCTCTAATTGATCAAGGTACCATTTCCCTGTTTCCTCTGTTATCCAGCTAATTAGATCCAATCAGAGCTTCCCAATCACAAGCAACTTTTATGATTGACTATAAAGGCCAGGTAATTGATACCATCATGGAAAGGTAAGTCTAGGGGTGCTGAACTGAGGAGGGAAACCAGCAGCAAACTTCTGAACAAAAGCAAGGCAACAGAGCCCCAAACAGTGGTGTTTACTCGGGCGCATAACCCCAATTTGTAAACAACAGGGTGTTCAGTGTCCTTTTATGCAAGACAAAGACCCTAAATAAAGACTCTGAACATTTTGGTTCTGCCTGAGAAACATCCCAATTGTCTGGAAAATAAGCAAAGGTAAGACTGCCCAAGATAAACCAGCTGGACTTGCTCACAATGAGAATGGCAGAAGATCAAGGCTGTGTGTTAGTCACTTGGGGTCTAGGGCTTAGAAATAGTCTAGACACAGAGTATACACTGTGCAGAATATCATGCCATTTCTTTTTAAAGTGTAAAAAAAATAGAGCAATCCTGATATATCAAAACCCAGGCCCAGTGTAAAGAGATTTTCAAATATAAACAAAAGAAGGTTATGATTCTGTTAGGTAAGGGTGGAGGAGTTAATACTCTACTAAAGCTCAGCTCTGTAGATCAGCAACTCTTTGACCTTTTGTAAACCATTTTAAGACGTAATTGTCTAAATTAACTATAAGTAATGTAGAAAACACTATGATCATTTATAAACAATAAATTCAGTCTTTGCCTCTTATTGCCAATATTAGTTGGGCTTTTAGGCTCTAAATCTTTTTACTGATATAAACAGAGGTCTCTCCAGTGTCTTTACCATTTTCAAATACCTAAAAAACACATACATGGAAAAATAAAAATAAATACAGCTACACAGATGCATAGATATTCATGCATACACATTACTTTATAAAAGAAACTGTGCAAAGCACGAGCCAACTCCATGAACCCATGCAAGTAATTGGCATTGGAAATCAAGAGTGCTAAAACAACAATATAAAGAAAGGCCCCTGTTTCTCCTTTTGGTTTCAGTATCTAATCTGACTCACATTCCTTACAACCTTAAAATAGAAGAAAACTTGGACAGGAAAGGAAGAATCACTGACCACAATAGATGCTTAAATTAAGCAAGCATCAACAGACGGTCAGCTAGCAACCAATTAACTAGCTCATTTCATTCTTCTTGAAAAAACATAAAGCCACAAATTACATGAGGAATGTTTGATATATATTTAAAAATATCAGTGTTCAGCTCTTTTGATGCACTGAAAGGAAATTCAACCTGACAGATTTATTGCATAACAGTAGCATGAAAGCAGTCCATCTTAAGTGCATATATTCAACAAGTTGTTGAGGACAGAGACAAAATTCACAGCATTGCATTATGCAACACTCGCTGGGAAAAAAAGGAAAAGGAAAAAGAAACAAACAAACACATATTCCCCTCAAAAGGATCCAAATAAACTAGGCCTGACAGGACAGCTCCACAGAGTGAACACTACCTCTCTGACCACACTGAGGATCCATGCAGGGCGTCCCATTCACTAGGCAAGAAAGGAAGCAGGCCAGAAGGAGGCCTGATGAATAATTTAAATCCTTGCTTTTTATTTTTTTTCCTCAAAAGTTCCTTTCTTTCCTTTCTGATATGCCCATCAAATTGGAATAGCCATTTATGTATTTCTTGTGCTTTTTCTAGAAAAGGATAATTTGGGAGGATAACTTATTAAAAAATAAAGCAAACTGTCTTTTGTGATTTTGAGATGATTCAAATTTTATTTTATTACTTTTAACCAAGTTTGGGAAATATGTGTTTCAAGAGCATGCTCTCAGGCTTTAGGGAAAAATAAAAAGGAAAAACTTCTTTTCTTCTTTTCTTTCTTTGTTTTCTTTTTCCCTCTTTCTTTTTTATTTATAATTGTTAGTGGGGTAGAGAGTAAAAAGTCATTTGATATATCCACTATGCAACTATTAAGTCAGTTTTGCTTACATATTCATCACCTTATATCTTTTACAGAACAGGATAAACTCAAGAAGAAATAAAGCAGGAATTTTAAGTAATATGTAATGACAGTTGTATGCAACCATGAATTATACCCTCATTGACTTGAAAAAAATTTAAACAGTAATAATGTTAGGAATTTTAGATATCATTCCACTCAGTGCTTTTCCCTGCAGTTCAAAGCCTTGGTACATTAGCATTCCACTTCCTACAATGTCTTTCCCTAATCAGAATTAAAAAAAAAAAAAAAAAAAAAACTTTTCTGCAAATAGATATATAATTCTGAGCAAGAAATTGTTCTACTTGTGCAAAGAACCTTATAAACCCAATCACTGCCTGCAAACTTACAGGAAATAAAGTGAGAGGAGACTCTTACTGTCACGATAACCTCTTTAGGGCACTAATCTGGGACAAAACTCTTAAACAACAGGGAAATTTACCAATGAAGGTCATAACAGCAATGGCATGCATTCTGCAAGGTTAGTGTTGACAAAAGCTCAGTCTGAAGAACTTATTGATGTTCCTTTGTCGAGACTTGCTAGACATGGAGTCAGAGTATAGCAAATTATATTCTAGAAAATAGTACTGTGAGTGCTAACTTCCAAACTGAGAAAGCAGATAGGACTTGGTCAACACCTAACACCTTCATTAGTTCACTGCTTTGTTCACTACTGATAACAAGATTTCCCTTCTATGTCAAGAAATGTGTTCTACAAAAACAAAAACAAAAACCCAATGATGACCTGGCTATGACTTCCAAAATCTCTCTAAAAGTATAAAAAAGTTCTCTAGGAGCATAAAAAAGCTAATGGTTGAGCAAAGTTTAAGTGTGTAAGTGAAAGAATGATTTTCTCCATTCATCATTCACATATGTTTTGCTATATGTGTACAAAATTCTGCAAACAGAAATCTTACAGGAATCTCTTTTTCTTAAGGCATGGCTCTAGTTTTTTAAGCTCATAGTAATATGCCCCTTTAAAAATGTGAGAACTATATGCATTTTTGCCCTTATTTTGCATGAGAAATATTTTTTATTCCTAATGTCCAATGCTTAAACAAAGATATCCCTCTAAATAGAAAGTTTATATGATTGACTAGATACAGGAAAATAAAAAATCATTATCTTTATTTTCCTACTGTCTGATTATTGGTTTAAGAAAAACCACATACTGTAATGGCTTCCTGGTGGCACTTTGCATGACCTCACCTCCCTATAGCTCTAAAGTTAAATTCTAACCCTCAGACTTTTGTTTTATTGTTAGGTATGATCTTCGAATCATGTCTGACTCATAGTGACTCTCACAGTGTTTTAAAAGGCTGACTGTTTCTGGATTATTTCAGGAGTGGACTGCCATGTCCTTCTCCCTGTTTGTGCGGGGGATTGAACCTAGAGCCTCAGAGATCACAGAGGGTCACTCTACCAACCGAACTAAACCACAAGAAACCAGCTGGGGCTACTGTTGGGGCCCAAAAAGTAAGGTAATAGAAGCTAAAAAAATAATTAATCAGATCGTCTTGAAAAATATGGGAACTAATGACTACTGAAGAAATACCTAGGAATTGGAATTTATTTCTATGCTCCTACTTATGCAAAGCACAGAGGTTTAAGAAGTGTTTTCCATACCCTGTAGTATTTTTACTTTTCTTCCCATTGACATTGAGTTTCCTTGAGCAGAATCAAATTAGGTTGACACCAATGGTTCATTGTATGGTTGTAAATTAATTAATTCATGCTTTAACAAATATATATATATATATAGGTTGCCTACCAGGTGCCAAGTATTGTTCAAATGTTTAAAACACATCAGTGAACTAAGGTTTCTGTGATCAACTTCTTCTAGAGGGAGGGCAGACAATAAACAAAGAATAGAACAAATAAGTAAATCATATAGCACATGAAAAGTATGCCTGGATCTTGTGGGACCTGAGGTTTTTACACTTTGGTGGGCCTTCTTTAACAAGAAGAATGCAAAACTACAAATGCAAAACTAGATATGATATATTCATTGAGAATTAGAAAAAAGAAATCATAACTTAAACATGCTTTAAAGGTCACACGCAGCAAAAATATTAAAAATTCAACAACGTCACAAAGTATTTTTATTCACTAACTATCCAAGGCTCATTTTTTTTTACTGTGTTGTCTTTGATCATCTTCTCATGTGGTAATTCTGTAACACTTTCTATGAAAAGAACAGAAAGATAATTTGATCTTTTTCTCTAGTATAAATAATTGTTTTTAAATTATTGATTAGAAAGCTTTCTTAAATTTAGGAAATCCTTGATCAGGTTTCTTTAAAAATAGCCTGCAAAATGTGGAAAAATTTTCTACAAATTAGTTGGCTCTATTAAGTTCATGCCATGTTTATCCTTCTCCAACCACCCACAGAGTTTTGTCACCAGGCACTCTCATACACAATCTCCTATATAGCAAACAGAAAATAATCATCTTCCTAGAAGCTCTTCCCATACCAAAATGCCTAGCATTAATTGAGCTACACAGAGAAGTGATTGCAAATTACTAACTGTATTCCACTGTGTCCAAATTAAATATATCCTCATGCTAGAATTTGAATCTTGAATGCCCCACAATGGACCGTATGTTAAAGTCTTGGTCCCCAGAGTGGTGCTGTTGAGAGGTTCTAGAATCTTTGAAAGTGGAGCTTTGTGGTCACTGAGGATGTGCCTTTGAAAGGGACAATGGAACCCCAGCACTTTCCTTATATCCTTTGCTCCCTAGAGCTCATGACTTTTGCTCTACCATGTACTCTTTCCATCATATAGACTGAAACCCCAAAATTGTGAGCTAAAATAATCTTTTCTACTTATAAGTTATAAGTCTACATATAACTTTATTGATATAGCAACACAAACCTGGCTAACACATACCAACTCAATTTTCCCTTATCCATACCTCAAAGAGGTCTACAGCCACTTCCATACAATCTGGTGTAAGGAAAAGCACAAAAGAGAGAAAATTGGACTGGAAAGAGGTAGTGGTCTCAATCAATTGTAGTTAAAATATATTATGCCTGCAAATTTTACAGGAAAGCATGGCAATGTGAACACCCATGTGAGGGTTAGGGTCCAGTGCTTTGGAAGGGACCTAAGCAAGGAAGGAGAACTGAAGCTCAAGTTTCATTAGCTTCACAGCAAACGCAGCTCTGAGTAAGAAAGTGGTAAGTGCTGAGTGAAGAAAATATATAGCTGGGAAGGGGACATAGGCCTGGGATCATGGTATAGGATGGCCATAGTTATCACCATATGAAATGAGTGAGACCTTAAAGGAAGGAACCACTTGAACAAAGATTTGGAAGAGGGCCAGTAGCCAAGCAGATGGCAGGAGGAAATGCCTTGTAGGTAGAGGGAGCCTGGCAGTAATAAAGGCAGGAAGAAATGTGTCTAGAAACAGTAAAGAAGCTAGTGTAACTAAAATAGTAGTGATAGAAAAGGAAAATAAGTAAATAGGGAATCAGAGAGATAAAGGATGGAGAGTGGAATAGAGAATTATTAGAGGTTTTAGAGCAGAGTAGTAACAAGATACGACTTAGATTTTTTTCTTTTCTTTTTTTATAATTCAAATTGAATTTTTATTAACTGTATAAAGAAGTTTCATTATGACATTTCGATACATACGTGTAATGCACTTTGATCACATTTTGGGTTTTGTTTAGTTTTATTTGGTTGGTTGGTTGGTTTTTGTGGTCCTGAGGAACTGCATCCAGGTCTGCACGCATACTTAGCAAGTGCTCTACAACTCGGCTGCACTTTTAGTCCTTTTTTCATTTTTATCTTGAGTCAGAGTCTCACTAAGTTATGCAGGCTGCCTCTGGCCTCGAATTTGTGATCCTTCTGCCTCCACCTCTCAAGTCACTGGGATTACAGGTGTGCACCACCATGCCTGGCTTTTGATCACATTTTAAAAAGGATCATTATGACCCCTAGGTTGGGAGTAGATTGTAGAGGCAAAGGTAATCTGAAGAGCACATGACAGTAGCTCAAACTAGAATAGTAACAATGGACATGGTAAAAAGTAATCAGTTTTTGTTTTTCACCCCAGATTAATGTTATTTGCATATGTTTATTAGTGGGGTTGGGAAATAAACTTTGTAGCTAGGGTAATATTACTGAAATGTGATTTCTGCATCTATGAATGTAAATTAGCCAATGTAAACATAACTATTCATATGCAATGTGTAATGATATATCAAGAAAGTACCAAAACAATTTTATTTACTGCAAAGATTTCATAGAGACAAACTACATAAGAAAAGATGACTTGAATAGGGAATTATGAGCCAGTACAGTTCTTTGATGAGTTTACCTGGCATCACTTACGACATGTATTTACTTTTAAGGACTACATAAAGGCTTGTTCAGTCAGTACCATTATCTGGCCTTTAATACTATAAGTCTAGTTAAGAGCTAGCTGTTGGGGAACAGCAGGTTCCCAAACTCTCCACAACCACTGGGCAGACCACCCAGTAAGCTCTCCAATGCGTGAGTAAAAGGCCAAACACCTAAGATTCAAAATGCCTCAGGATGCAATGCTGTCAAGAGGCAATAATAGCAAAATGACACTGCAGTGTGCTCATAGAAGTTGAGAGGCTGTACAGTAACAGGATTTACTACTAGAGGCCTGGTGCAGGAAAAAAAAAAGAGTATAAAACAGCCTCACAAAATTATCTGGCATAGTTCAGGTGAGTGTGATTAAACATATTATGATAAGGTAAACATACATGCTGTCTTAGACTAGAGTTCCCTGGAAGTAGACACTGAAAGGAAGATGTGCTTGCAGGAAGTTTCCTAGTAAACACTCAGGAGCAACACTGGGAAGAGAGAGAAGCAGAACAGGCAAGGGAGGCAAATGGCTTTGCAGCAGAGGTCTCTGGTGGGAGTTCCACCACTGGAGTGGCCCTTTAGACTTGTCCAAAATGGAGACAAGGGACCCATGTCTTTGCACTGGTCTACCAGCCAACAATCAGGGGCAGGGTGCCTTGAAGGCAGAGCCTAATCTTAGGAGAAAAAGCTCATTTACACTGAGGGCAATTGTCCAAGAAGAATGTAGCTGTGGCAGATGGGAGATGAGCATCTCATTCCTGAAGAGGAGATCTGGGTAGTGCTGTGCAGCAGCCATTATTAACATAGTAGGTAATTCAGAGGGTAGGATGCACTATCACATACACGAACTCATTCAATATTCATAGCAACTGGATATTACAGATGAGTCTCAGAAAGGTTAAATGACATCCCCAAGATAGAGTTACTTCTAAGGGGCATGGAGACCTTGAGAAATCAAGTCCTATAGTGGATTGATTGATTGATTGATTGCAGTAGTGAGGAGTTGAACCCATGGCTTCACACATACTTTGAAAGCATGCTACCACTGATCTGCACTCCCAGCCCATTTTTAACTCTTCTATCTTGAGACAGGGTCTTATAAAATTGTGCAGACTGCCTCTGACCTCAAACTTAGAACCTCCTGCCTCTGCCTCCAGAGTCACTGGGATTACAGGAATGTGCCCCCATGCCTGGCTTCCTATGGTGCTTTTAATTACATATATCAAAGTTTACTCAGAAATCTAGTATTAGAGACCCTAATATGTAAAATTTATTATGAAACATCTTAAAGCATAGCAAAATATTTTATAATAGAAGCTTTTACCTCAAAGAACATGGAATTTGTAATGAAATATTTTCATTATGCAAGAAACTAATTAGCCACGAAAAATATCTTTATCCAATCAGAATTCGAAGTCATCCTTGAAGATATAAAATCAACTCTAAATGAATTAATGTTATGTTGACATTAAACCAAAATACTACAACTTTTTCAATTTTTATAAACTTGCAAAAATGGTTTTTACAATATCCACATTGTATTTTGTCAAATGTTCAATATACTGTAAAACAAACAGTAGCATGTCTAATCTTAATATTTAAGTGATTAACACAAAGCAAATATTAAAATTATAAGGATTCAGGCACAAAAAGCTAAAAAATTAACTGATGACATATGCGTCTAACAGACCTGAACAATGTTTTTATGTTGACTTTGGCCATGCTAATTCTATACAAGGGCTTATCTCTTCATTTCCTTCCCCAAATAGGCCTACTTGTTAGGTAGTTGTGTGTGTGATTTGATTCACTAAGTGGCAAGAGATATAAGCAGGCTGTGTCTCTCAGACCTGACATCACCAGGTAGGTTAGTTTTGTTTGTTTCATAATTACTAAGCCTCTATTTTTATGTAATATTATAATTCTTATAGCAACATCAAAAAATGCTGTCCAAATGATTTCCTAAGTCTACGTATCCTGATGATCCTCAATTTCATGAGTTTGTACAGCAAATTTTGAAGGGATTAGATGAAAAAAATGAAGATATGAGTGAAGTGAATGATTGGACTTTATGATTCCTGGTCGCAAGTTTAGGACAAGGGCTTGAAACCCTCAGATTGCTCTTGGGGGTCTGTAATGCCTTTTAGTAAGGTAGCTTTTAAGTACCTCTTTCAATTTTATCATGTACTAAGTGCAAAAAGCCTGTCTGCTTAAAGTATTCCAAAGTGGTGTGAAGAAACTGTGATACTAACTTTGAAACTTAATATTTTACATTTTATGTTATTCCATAAATGAATAAAGTTTCAGTTAAAAATATCAAGAAATGACTTTCATTTTAAGCACCAACTACTTTTTTCAAATTACTGTCAATTTAATAAATTGTAATAAAATACATTTTTATTTTGTTTTAAATATTTATAGATAGATGATAGATAGATAGATTCTTGTTTTCTAGTACTGGGGAATTGAACCCAGGACCTCACACATACTTTTCAAGTGCGGTACCACTGAGCTGCACCCCCACCCCCTTTTAAATTTCTTTAATTTGAGACAGACCCTTGCTAGGTTACACAGATAGCCTCTGGTCTCAAACTTACAATCCTTCCTGTCCCATCCTCCTGAGTCACTGTGATTACAGGCATGTTCTACCACATCTGGCTTATAAATATATATTTTGAAACCAAGACAGGCAGAGGCAGAAGGATCCTGAGTTTGAGGGCAGCCTGGGCTGCACAATGCGACTTTTCAAAGAGAAGAAGGAAGGAAGGAAGGAAGGAAGGAAGGAAGGAAGGAAGGAAGGAAGGAAGGAAGGGAAGGGAAGATAAGTGTTTTAATGTTTAATAAATATATTTTATAAACATTATTTAATAAGTAATGAGCCAATATATTTTGTCCCAGAAAATGAACACGTACTTACAGGAAAACAAATTATGTAATTGTTAAATTTCATCAATCTAAGTGTATATGGACAGAAAGTCACATAACTTTCCTTAAATCCCAGAGAAGGAATATGTAAGAAAAAATTTACTTTGGCAGAGACATTTTACATTTGTAATGTTGCACCAAAGCCCACCATTTAGAAGTATGGAAAGTAGGTGGGTGGTTAAGGGGTAGGATTTTAGGGGTGGGCTAAATGACTCTAACCTCAAAATAGCTCTCCTATCAATTGGCCAATACTTGAATTCCAGTTAGATTTACTCCTTTGTCACAACTAAAGTACCACAGCTGTGGCAAAGAAAATGAGAGTCACCATCATTGGGTGCTGAACCTTTAAAGCTGTGATTTTCAATCTCAGCTCTCTGCAGTCCCTCACAGGACCTGATGTAAGGCTGGAGGAAAAGTGGTCATGGGATGGCTGGGAACCAAATCTGATGAATGAGTCTGTGGAGGCAGCCATCATCCTAGCTTCAGAGATCCTACTTTTATCTGTTTATCATACAGTGAATTCCAAGAAAGAATTTTGGCCTAAGAAAAAATTTCAAAACTACTATCTTAGCTTGAAAGAAGACATGGCATGCCTTTTTGCTAAGAGCAAGCTTTGAACAAAGGTTGGTAATAAGAACCTTGGGTACCTGATGGCCTGAATTAAGGGGTGGGAGTGAAGGAAGGGCCAAGGGAGGTGCAGGATGCAGACGCCTGCAAGATAGCCTTCACTGGCTTCACAGTTGCACTAGCAGTGGCCCTGCATCCCTTCCTCTAGGTATCTACCATCACATTTCATTGTATTGTTGCAGCATTTTAAAGGGGTTTCCCCTACCCCTCTTTTCAGTATCTAGTGACAAAATAAACTTTCTAAAATATGATGTACAGTTCTACAAATATATTATGTTTTTATCCAATTAGAATTCTCACCAAGTTTAATATATGAAAATGTTCAAAATTATCTAGACACAATGGCAAGGTAAATTTACTTAGCTGTTATGTCATAAGCCAAGTCATTTCAGTAAGCCCTTTTATAATGAGAATATCTCAAGGAGAAACAGAACAAGAATTGCACTTTGATTACACTAATTTAGTGCCTGAAATTATATTTAACTTGGAAATAAAATATCAGGTATGTGTGTTGTGTCAGTAATTGATAATGCTATGATTTATTGTATACAAGAGCTTGGTAAATAAAGGACTTAATATATTTTTTAACAGAAAGACAGGGAGCTGTTGATGAGACAAGTACAGTCATGTACCCTCAAATTCTATTTTACTAGGAAAAATGAACATTACAGGATGAAATAGGAACTAAATCATCATACCTCTCCAAATTGCTAGACTTGGGATCATATTTCACCTTGGGATACAATATATGTTTTTAATGCTATTTGAGTTACTTTTTAAATAAAAAATGCCTATAAACATAATTTTTCCCTTAATATGAATGGGTACTTGAGTAAAATCTACACAAACACTATTTGTAGAACATTTTTATCTTAAGAAATAATCTATTTTTAAATCATAAAACATCATCAAAATTGTAGGTAGAATGTTAAGTAGGTGTAAATGTATCACTTCATTTGCACTTACTAGAAAATCTGCATGTATTTATGTTCAAATGAAGAATTTATGCTTGATAATATTCATGGTGAGTCAGACTAACATAGATGTCAGTGGGCAATCTAGGGGATGGGAACATATGTAGGAAGGGAATCTCAGCAACTTGAGCATATCAAACACTGTGAAAAAGCTAATTGAGAGGTAAAAACAAATTAACCACCATGGAGGAGGACAATCTCCCTGAGAGAGTGTGTGTGCCTGTAACACTAAGGTTCAATGGTTGCATTTAGTCCGAGTAACTGCTGGGACAGTAATATAGCTTTGGCCCATGGACTCTCCCCGCTGACTGCCCACCTGGCAATTCTCTGGACACCTTCTAGGATGTCAGGACTGCACAGGGAAAGCCTGTCTCATTACAACAAGCACTGCATGGGAGCTAATGCCCAGACCAATTGCTCTTCCCTGATTTTTGAGACAGGCGCTGTCTTTCTCTTCAGCAGATCTAGGAAAGGGAGATTTTATCTTCCTATACACAAAGATTTACACCTGGCTGCATATGCCTGTCAGGAAAAAGAGCACTAGGAAGAAGAGCAGGTAAGAGGTCCACGTTCACTGCTAATTTGCTATCTCATGAGATGTTGGAAGGCATTCATAGAGTCTCAGTTTCTTTCTCTCCTTCCTTTCTTTCTCTTTCTTTCTTTCCTTCCTTCCTTTCTCTTTTTTTCTTTCCTTTTCTCTCTTTCTCTCTCTCCTTACCTTCTTTCCCTCCTTCCATCCTTCTTTCCTTCCTTCCTCCTGCCTTCCCTCCCTCCTTCCTTCTTTCTTTCCTTCCACAATACTGAAGGACTGAACCCAGGGCTTCACACATGCTAGGCCACATGCTCTACCATTGAGCTGCACACCCAGTCTTCCTTTTTTTGACACAGAGTCTTGCTAAGTTGCCTAGGCTGCCTCTGGCTTTGAACTTGTAAATCTCCTGCCTCAGCCTCTAAAGTTACTGGGATATCAGGCATGTGCCATGGCACCGAGCTTGGGTCTCAGTTTCTTTACCTTTAAAATGAAGCAGGAGGAAGAGGGTCCAACATTTGCCTACTATGGTAAAAATCTACTTATGAGAATTGATTATCACATTTTGCACAACTTTTGCCCTTTTGTTTTTTTGGAGGTACTTGGGGGTTGATCCCAGGGCCTTGTACATGCTTTGCAAGTTCTCTACCACTGAGCTGCAGCCCCAGACTATTTTTTTATTTTGAGACAGGGTCTCCCTGAATTACTCAGGCTGCCTCTGGCCTCAAACTCTAGATGCTCCTGCCTCTGACTGAGTCACTGGGATTATAGGTCTGTGTTACCACTCCAGGCTTGACCAACTTTTAATTAATGTTTTTGAAATCACAATAACCTTGAATATTGTTACTCTCATCACAATTGTTTTCCAAATGAAAGTCAGACAGGTATGCTTTAGTACTTGTTCTCAGGGCATATCCTAAATTTGTTTTTCCATTGTTTCACTCAACTAACAAGTGAAATAGAGCAAGGGTTGCATATATATATATATATATATATATATATATATATATATATATATAGAAATAGGAAAGACAAGGCTCAAGGAATTCACAGTGGAAACAAAGGTATAATATGAATGCATAATAATGAAAAAGCATGGAAAAGAAATCTCCCACAGTACTATGGATAATGGACCTCAGTTATCCCTTTCTAGGCATTGAGTTGTTCTGTGAAGATCTAAGTATTTAAACAAACTTGTTATTAATACAAATGAATGGTTAAGGAACTTTAATCTTTCTAAAATGAGCACAAAATAGAATGTCAATCTCAAATGTTCTTGTGCCATTGGTAGAGTATATTCAATTATTTATAATACAGGAAAGGCTAGGAGGGTCTCATAGACGAAAGTCAGCATGTATTCTGCTATCAAACAAGTTAGCCAACTTTCAAAATAGAAACAGACTCATAAAGGTATAATGATGGAAGTTGAGTAAAAAGCTAGGAAGATTGACATATACTCTTGTTTTTAAAAAAACATTATTATTCTAATTGCATGAAAATAATCACAGACTTGGTCCCAGAAGAAAGAACACGAGTCTCTAAGTCTCCATTAACTTGAAATTCAGTAACTTATTCTAAATAAATATCCACTTTCCCACCTAATTCTAAAGAGAGGTTCCCTTGCTCACTCCAAAATTTTGCAAGCTTTAGGCCCCAAAGAAACTAGATCTACCTACACTGGGAGCAAATGGACAACAACTCACAGAACATCATTGATCAGTTGTCTGTGAGTAGCACTAATTCCAGTGAAAGGGTGCCCCTGTACCCATCTTCCACTTGTTCTCCAGGCTTTCTCCCACTTACTCACATATCACACACTCTTGGTCATCAATCCTTTGCCATTATCACTGACCTTACTACTAGTTTTTCCACCCACCATCCCCTACAGATTTGCCAATACCCTTTCCTATCAATCTTTTCTTTCCTGCTCTCCCAGGGAAATGCTAACATCTCTGACAGTATCTCCATGGGAATGAAGAGGAGGAGGAGTTTCAGGGAAAGAACAGGAGTAGGAAGGCAGAGTTCGCTGAACCATGGCTTTAGCAGATGTTCTCAAAAGGACAAGGGGTGGAATGTAGGGGTGGGATGGTAGGTGATAGTAACAGGGGATATTAAACAGGAGAAATTCCTCCACAAAATTTGTTGCCTGAAAGACTTTATAGATTGTGGTGCACATAGAATGTAACCACTGAGGTAAAACCAGTACAAAATGTCATCAACCAAAAGTTAATGTGATGTGGTGGCAAGAGAATGTAGCAGAACACACACACACACACACACACAAACACACTGTGGATATGACTACATAAGGCATAAGAGCTCATGTGGAAACGATGCATAAGAGTGTGAATGGTTGTGTAGGAACAATGGGATTACAGTGGATATAACTTTTTCCTGAAATTCTTCAAACACTGTTATGTTGTTTTCATTTAAAAAAACAAGGAACTTTATCACAGCAAGACTTAGTACCCACGCTTACACTATTCTCATTCCATTATCTTGTGTGCCCATTTAAACTTGACCCTGTATTATCTCATGTGATTGCAAAAATGGAACTAAGGTGAAACACAAAAATGATGTGTCCTTTTTAGGAGGTTCTAATGTTAACTGCAAAAAATGGAACTAAGGTGAAACACAAAAATGATGTGTCCTTTTTAGGAGGTTCTAATGTTAACTAGGGGCTGGGATTTAGCTCAGTTGGTAGAGCGCTGTGCTACAGTCTCTGAGGTCCCGAGTTCAATTCCCAGCACCGCAAAAATGGGAGAAGGACCTGGCAATCCACTCCCAAGGCAGTCCCGAAACAGTCAGCCATTGAAAACCCTATGAGGGTCGCTATGAATCGGATATCGACTCAATGGCACCTAACAACAACAACAACAACAACAACAACAACAACAACAAAGTTAACTAAAACTTGCCATTTTAAATTATCAATGAAAAATATGATGAGGATGAAAAGTTCAGTGGAGAGAGGAAGGCCACCATATAAAATATGAAAAGTACCCCAATGGATTTTTAATCATCCCTTCCTCCAGCCCCTAGCTGAAAACCAATGTTCTCGCAAATGATGGTGGCTACACTAGATTATTCTGGTTCTTAAAGTTGAGCTCTGGCTTACATATAAATGCAACAGAGCGATACAAATCAGCAAACAGAGAAGACTAGAAAGCTGATCATTCATTTTTTATCAGATACTTTTCTAAGATCAAAATAATAATAAAGCAGCTAGAAAAGTTTTATTAGAGCCATGTCCATTAAGTTATAAATAGAAAATCTATTGGTTTATTGATATATCATTAGTACTCTGTATAGTGAAAGCTGGACATTGAACAAGAGAGACAGAAAAAGAATTGATGCTTTTGAATTGTGGTGCTGGAGACGTCTATTGAATATACCACGGACTGCCAAAAGAACCAACAAATCTGTCCTGGAAGAAGTACAACCAGAATGCTCCTTGGAAGCAAGAATGGCCAGACTGCATCTTACATATTTCGGACATGTAGTCAGGAGAGAACAATCCCTGGAGAAGGACATCATGTTTGGAAGAGTGGCAGGTCAACGCAAAAGAGAAAAACCCTCCACCAGATGGATTGACACAGTATCTGCAACAATGGGCTTAAACATAAATAAGATCGTTTGCCTGGCACAGAATCAGCAAGTGTTTCAATCTGCTGTACATAGGGTCGCTATGAGTTGGACTCGACTCGACGGCACCTAACAACAACAACATAGTACATGCCACAATGTGGGGTGAAGTTGTTCATAACTTGAAAAGACATGGCCTTCCCCATAGTGAGTTAGAGGTTTGCCATAATCGTGCCCAAAGGAAGGTCAGTTCATCCACATCCCATGAGAATGTAGCATGTGGCCAGGCAGCTAATATGAACTGGTTTTAGAATTAATGTGAGGTAGTATAATAGGGACTTTGCTCGACATCTTTTCACTCAGAATTAGCAAATTCTCCCCATCCAAGGGAGAGGACAGACCCTGCCTACCATCACCAATTCTAAGAGATTTGTAATTCTGAGCATTGGATATAGTAGGGTGAGCCTAGTTTTATCTTTACTATCTGGCTACCTCACACATAGGAGCTATAGAAAACTACAGCTTTCAGTTTCTTTTCTATTAGTCCAAATGTCCACATCCAACAGTAGGGTGGAAGAGAGATGAAGGGGAATGCATTACCCTTCATTATAGTGCAAATAATACACTATAATTTTTATAGTACTTCATTTAAATTTATGTGAGAAACATTAGAAAATTTGGCTTTCCATGACTAACTTTGCTCGCTAGCCTAATCACTAGAAAAGGCAGCCTTATGTAGCACACAACCTTAAAATTCCCCTAGCCATTGGCCACCAATAGGTGAATTTGTTTTGGCCACTTTATCAAGGCTAGACTGACTCAAATGGATTCTCTCCTTAAGTTATTTAAACTAAGAGACAAATGACCCTAGTCAGATAGTAATGACCATTTACACCTAAAGGTCAGGACTAGGGGCCATAATTTTCCACCACATTTATTTGAAGAAGAAAAAGAAGGAAGGAAGGAAGGAAGGAGGGAGGGAGGGAGGGAGGGAAGGAAGGAAGGAGAGAGAGAGAAAGAAAGAAAGAAAGAAAGAGAGAGAGAGAGAGATGGAGGGAGGGAGGGAGAAAGAAAGAGAGAAAGAGGGAAAGAGGGAGGGAGGGAGGGAGGGAGGGAGAGAGAAGAGAGCCAGAGCCAGCTTGCAAAAGAAATGAGAAAAGAAACAAATATCTCATAAATAGAGCCAGAGAGGAGAGATCAACATCATGGGGCTTCAAGGGAAAGATGGGGTGGAAACGTGGTAACTTTCATGTGAGACTCCGCTATATTTTCTGGGTTTCATTTCTATAAGATTTCCCTACATGCTTTCAACAAATCCTCCTTATTTCAAGATAAATTGAGTTTCCTTTTTGCTATGCTTAGCCTATCTCTGATAGAGGAAGGAAAATGTGGAGCTCTGATGCCAAAGGAATGATGTTGTAGGAATCTTTGGAATGGGTCTCTGAAAATGCCAAGTACCTCTTTGCATTCCTGGGACTTATTACCACAGTTCAGGGTGGTCAGCACTACAGTGATAATGAACAACTAGGAAGGCAGACCAGTGATCACAGTTCCTTTCATTTAATAATTTTCTTATATGAAAATCTAGTTAAAGGCAGAAAGATTTCTACTTAAAGAAGAAAATATATTACTGATTATTGAATAACTTTCTAATAAACAACAGAACTATTATTAGGTTTAAATAAAAAAAGCAGACATACATGTGAGTATTCCTGAGCTTCACAAATGTATTATTTTACACTGCCCTTAACTTAGATATAGTTCATGCCTACTTTATCTTTTAGACGCAATTTTCCCAGAGATTTGAATTAGGAAGTATTTAAAATCAGCCCCTATATTTCAGCCTACACAACACGATATAGGCAGCTACTTAATTATCAGAAAGACTTTAAACTGGCTGTGTGTCTAAGCACATTAGACCTGGCTCTCTTCACTCATAACTACACAAATCAAGAAAGACTTTCCATTTCTTTGCTCTCCAGTTTTCCCTCTGAAAGGCTAACTTGAAAAGGAAAAGCTTTAAATACTAAATAAAAATATATATAATAATTCACTTTGTAGCTAGTTTTCAAAGGAGAAAACTGCCTTTCCATAGTTTTGGGATAAATGATTTCACTGCCTACCTTTTCTACTCTGCCGATGTGAAAATACAGAGGAGTGTTTTAGGTGTTTTTTGTTGTTAGGTGCTGTCCGGTTGGGTCAGCCTCATAACAACCCTATGTACAACAGAATGAAACACTCCTTGACATTGTGCTATGCCTGGCATTATGTCAGTGTTTCTCTGCTGTTCATAGGGTTTCAATGGGTGATTGTTTTCCAGATTGTTTTCAGGAGTGGGTTTCCAGGCCCTTCTCCCATTTTTGTGGTGCTGGGGATCAAAGCTGGGGCCTCAGACAGCACAGAGCAGCACTCTTAACAACTGAGCTAAATCCCAGCCCCATTTAGACAGTTAGCAACCTAAAATGAAAATTTCTTGGTTGAATACTATTGGTTATGATTTAAAAGTTGCTTGGAAAATCTTGTTATGATTCTCAGCTCTACCTGATAACACTATCATTTGGGAGATTTTTTTTTTTTTTTTTTTTTTTTTTTTTTTTTTTTTTTTTTTTTTTTTTTTGGTAGTGGCACTGAGAGGGTTGAACCCAGGGCCTCACATATATTTTGCAAGTTCTCTACTACTGAGCTGTACCCCAGCCCATTTTTAAATTTCTTTTTATCTTGAGACAGCATCTCCCTAACTTATGCATGGTACTTCTAGCCTCAAACTTGTGATCTTCCTGCCTCTGCCTTTGCAGTGGCTGAGATTACAGGCATGTACCACTGCATCCAGCACTTGGGAAATTTTAAAAAATATGGATGCCTGGACCACACCTGAAGATGGATTGGTGAATGTTCATCAACTTGCTTAGGAATAGGGGGATAATTGTACATTCTACTGATATAAAATATATGGCACATAAACTACAAATAAGAATAAAACATATGATACTCTTATTAAAAATTCCACATAGCCCACAGATTCTTACAGAATGCTTTCACTGATTTATTTAGTTATTTTCTGAGACAGTGTTTCAATGTGCACAGGCTGGCCTGGAACTTGCCATATAGCGCAGTGTGGCCTCGAACCATGATCCTCCTGCCTCAATCTCCCAATTGCTGTGATGACAGGCATACATCACCATGCCTGGGCTTGCTTTCATTGATTTTTGTTGAGCCTTGTATCCACAACCAACATATGGTTCAACTGAGAAATAACTGCAGTTCTGACCTGACTGTTGATTGGTATTTTTATCCATGTTATGACAAAAGGAAAATAAGGAAGATATATGTTCTTATTAATATGTTCTTATTAAAGACTGTTCTTATTAATTAATGACATGAGCAATTTCTTTACTAACTTGAATAATAATTTTTGTATACTGAAAGCATACTTCAATTTTTATGCTACTTGCATGTAACAGATATAGATATTTTGCACTTATAATGTGCATTATGAATCTTTGTTCTTTCATATACTTATGTCTAAACCAGAGGTCAATTTTTTCTGAAAAGAGACTAATAGTAAATATTTTAGGGCTTTAAGTCATATGGTCTCTGCCTCAACCACTCTGCTGTTGTACTGTGAAAATAGTAATGGACAACACACAAATAGGTGTGGCTATGTTCCAGTAAAACTTTATTTTTTTAAAAAAAATGCAGATTTGGCTGATGTCCTGGTCTAAACAATCAACAAAACATCAAGCCAATCCTTCATTGATATCATGTGCCAATTCCTGCTCTACAGATACTCTGACTATGGTCAGTTTTGAGTTATAACATGTCATTATCAAAAGTAAACTTGGGAAGAGATGTACAGTAGCCTACTCTTAAATAGTGTTCACAAACAGATCCAAGAGAATAGGTAATGGAAAAATGTAATAAAAAATTTAGAAGTGAAGGGTACTTATTACCTTTGTTTTGAATATGACCCATTTAATTGTACGTTTATATAAGATTTTAATACTAGCTGTATTTAACAATTGGCTCACAAAATCTCCAAGAATTTAACAGTCAGTGCTCACAAGCCAATAATAGCCAGTGTTAGTACACTAAACCAATTAAATCAAAATCTCTAGAAGTAGGGACTCTGGTAGTTTTTAAAGGTCTCCACATGATTCTAATATGCAAACAGGACTGAAAACCACTGCCTAATGTCTAAGGATGGGGGCTTACGTCCAGATTTCTTAGAATTTAGAAGAATTTATTCTCTCAGAGAAACTGGACCTTTTCAAGGGGAAAACTGAGGAGAGAGGAGATAGAAGCAAATGTTGCTGAATACTTCATGGAGAAGAATCATGAAGCAAGAGAATGCCTAGGATTGGGGGAATGGGAATTCTGGAGACAAGATTAGGGTGAATAAACATTCTGGTTTACTGGATGCAGGATTTTCAGTGTGAAAACCAAGCAAGTCTCTAGTAAACCACTATGGCACTGGATTGTTTATTTTAGTGAATTTTAATTGCAACAGCCACATGTAGCTAGTGGCTACTGTATTAAATAGCACAGTGAGTATTTACAAAATGACTCCTTTCATATAAGAATTTCCTTTTTATTTGGTGTTATGTAAAAATTTTTGAAGCACAATATAGGTGAATACATAAGAGCAACAATTCAGATACCAAAGTTAAATATTTGCTATCAAGCTGATGTGATAATGTGACAGAAATTCTTCAGATATAAACAATGAATTTATAAAGGGAAAAAAGGTTTTTTCCAGATTGTAGAATAGTTAATAAGATAATTGCTGATACAAATGTGGGGGACAAATAGCATTAAGACAACTATAGTCTCTCACCTGGTCTCTCTCTTAATCAATAGCAAAATGGCAGAATGGGTGTACAATGGTTATATAAATGAGTAAAAAGCCTGAAAAGAACAATTTGCTACTGGATTGTAGGAACTCTTGATCTTGATGATTGAATTTCACTTCCTGAACCCTTAGCTGACTAACACAGACTATCAGAAATTTTTATCATGTTCAACATTAAATATTTGTTTTGTCCAAAGGTTCTTTTTTTGGTTATGTTTTGTTTTGTTTTGTTTTTCTTCTTCTTCTTTTTTTTTTTTTTTTTTTTTTTTTTTTTTTTTTTTTTTTTTTTTTTTTTTTTTTTTTTTTTTTTTTTTTTTTTTGGCGGTACTGGGGGTTGAACCCAGGGCCTCATGCTTGCGTGCTTTGCAATTGTTGTACCACTGAGCTACACCCTAAGACCATTTTTTAACTTTTTGAGACAAGGTCTTGCTAACTTACACAGACTGCCTCTGGTCTAGAACTTGTGATATTCCTGCCTCTGCCTCCTGAGTCACTGGGATTACAGGCATGTGCCACTACGCCCTGCCAAAAGTTCAATTTTTATGGTACTGTTCTTATTCAAAATATATACATGGGAATATCACCACAAGAAACAAGATGTAGGTCAAACAACATAATGCTTATAATGGTATTTGGAGAATAAAATTAAACATTAAGAAAAAGGAAACGTAGCCAGTCATGGTGGCACATGACTATAATCCCAGAAATTCCAGAAGGGGTAGGGGGAGGATCACAGGTCCAAGGCCAGAGGCAGAGTGAGTAACTTAGTGAGACTCCGTTTCAATTTCAAAAATAAAAAAGAGACTGGGGGTGCAGCTCAGCAGCAGAGCAGGTGCAAACTATGTGTGAGGCCCTGTGTTCACCCCACCCAGTGTGGATAAAAGAAAAAGAAAAAGGAAAGAAAAAAAAAAGAAAGAAAACGGAATTGAGAACTGTAGAGAGGAATGATGATCACTACACAATTAATTTTGCACATTATCACATCTCTATAAAAATAATCAAAGGGAAATGAAATCTTAATAATGGCTTTCTTTAGATGGAAAAGAACTGTGACCAAGCAATTCAAATTTTACCAGTCTCTTGAAATGTGAGCTATAAAGTTATAGAACTATACTAATTTGACAGACTTAATATGGATATTCTATTATAAATATAAATGGGGTTAAATTTCCTAAATTTTCTGTATTTAAACAATTTCAACCAGTATGAGTTATATTTTTTCTCTTCTAAGCTGCAATAGCAGGGTAGTCTAGGACATTTAGGTATCTTGTCCTGACAAATAACCAATTCACCTTTCTTCCCAGTATATTCTTAAGTATTGATTTTACCAAGTGAACTCAGATATGTGTCACACTTATCCAGTACAGATCCTCTTCCTTGGAAATGTAGTTTGAGCATCAATCAGTCACCTGGCCTTTCACCTCCAATTCCTATTGCCACTGTCTGTCAACCATTAAATCTTGGCTATTACAACAACATTTCTCCAAATATGCTATTTTTAGGAACTGAAATACACAGTGTATCCTGTGAAAAAATATGTGTCTTGAAAACATATGTAAATGTTCACCTGATTAAATTTCTTCATTAAAATTACCTTTCTGGGTTGAAAACTAGCTAAAGTTGATAAAGCCAGTTTCAAACACCTCTAGTTATTTCTTTTAAAACCTACTTCCTGAATAGTAGTATTATCACTTGTAAGTCAAACTCCAATTTTGAGAATAAGATTAAAAAATAAATTCAAGCTCGGCCACAAGGTTATAAGGGTCTTCAAACAGAGGACAGTGTTTTTGTCTCTGCCTGAATACAACTAGAGTCACAGAATGACACCCACCTTGAGCTTCAGGCCACTTGGGACCAGAGTGGTTGCTGGAGGGCTTTTAATATGTTGGTAGACATAAGAAGAGAATTGCTCCTGCTCAGCCTGTAATTGGGGACCAAGTTTAGAGAGATGACCTCTGTTACTTTTGAGAGCTGTCTGAAATTCATCAATCAGTCTGCTCACATGAAGGGGTTAACAAGAGTTGTTAGCAAGGAGTAATTATTGATATCACACTTATTAGATTTTTTGAGTATCTAGCTTGATGGGGAAAATGCCTTCAATACAAGAATTTAAGTACAGATCTATTCCCAAGTAAAGAGAATACAAGAAATATATGTACATTTCTTCAACTAATTTTGTTTATGAAAAAATAGCTAACCTTTTCACTTCAGTAATATGATAGGCAGCCATTTATAATTTCTGAATGAAAAATATATCCAGGCATAAAAAAACCCACATCTGAAAAGTTTGCAAAGGACTTTTAAACTGTTTAACAGAATAAAACCTTCCTAGGACTTTAATCTAATATATATAACCTACCATCATATTTCATTTTATTATGTGTATCATCTGTTTTGGAATATTTTATTTTACCATGTGTTACATTAAAATATATATATATATATGAAACATTCATTAAGATTTTGTTGACCTTTAAAGTCTATCTCACCCCAATACTCTAAAATATTTTTCCAGATTTCACAAATACAATTTTCCAAAATATCCATACTTCAAAGACAATGCTCTGTTCTAGAAAAATATATAAACCATAGAATTATTTTAGTAATTTTTAGTTAGCATACAAAACAATGACCTTCCTTCCTTCTTTCCTTCCTTCCCTCCCTCCTTCCTTCCTTCCCTCCTTCCTTCTCTCTCTCTCTACCCACCGTCCTTTCTCTCTCTCTCTCTTTCTCTTTCCCTTCCCTTCCTTTCCCCTCCCCTCCCCTCCCCTCTACCTCTCTCTCTCTCTCTCTGCAGTACAAGGGGGTTGAACCTAGGATCTCACATATGCTAGGCAAGTGCTCTCTACTGAGCTGCACTCCCAGCCAGCCCCTATTTATTTACTTATTCATTCATTCATCCATTCATTTACTTATTGGTACCAGGGGCTGTCCCCACAGCCTCATGCATACTTTGCAAGTACTACCATGGAGCTATACCCTTAGGACCCTTTTTAAAATTGTTTTCTCTTGAAATAGAGTCTTCCTAAGTTATGCAGGCTGTCTCTGACCTTGAACTCATGATCCTGCCTCTGCCTCCCAACTCACTGAGATTTTACCTGGGTACCATGGATCCTGGCAACAATAGGTTTCATTATGACATTTTCATTCATAAAGCATAGAAATTCTCAAGAAACAGCTAAGACTTACGAACATAGACCATAGATTTCTAGTCAGTGTATTTCAGGTTGACATATGAATTTTATTCATAGATTTTTAGTAAAACATGCTGGGGACCCAGAAATAGCAAATTAATGTCTTAATTATATAGTTTACAGAGGGTGATGGGTCAAGATGGCAAGTTGATAACACCCTCGGAAAGACATGGTGAAAAAGGAGAGCTAAAATAGCTATATGTAGACTATACCAAACAGAGAGAAAACAAAAAGGAAAAGAGAGATAAGAGAAAAAATAATTCATGTGAGTTGGGTGGATAGTCTCAACAGCACATGAAAAGAAGAAAAAAAAAAACAGCCCAGGAAGACATAGCAAGAACACCAACAAAAATGCTGCACCAACTACCCCAGTGGGAAAAGAAAACTGACACCCTAACAGGTAATTAAGAGCCCTCTGCATGGACAGAGCAGACTGGTGACAAAGAGATTAGAAGACCCAGATATACACTCATGCAACTACAGCCACCTGATCTTTGACGAAGGAATCAAAGGCATACTTTGGAGACAAGACAGCCTTTTCAACAAATGGTGTTGGGAAAACTGGCCGTCCATGTGGAAAGGATGAAACTAGGCCCATACCCCTCGACCTGTACAAGAATCAGTTCAAAATGATTCAGAGACCTCAACATAAAACTGGAAACACTAAAACTACTAGAAGAAAAGATAGGGAACACACTCCAATATATAGGCATAGGCAAGTATTTTCTTAACAAGACTCTAATCGCTGAGGAAACTGCACCAAGAATTGACAAATGGGATTACATAAAACTAAAAAGCTTCTGTACAGCAAAAGAAACAATTAATATAGTAAAAGGAGTGCCCACAGAATGGGAGAAAATCTGCATCCTACACATCTGACAGAAGATTAACTTCTAGGATATATAAAGAATTTAAGAAATTAAACACTAAAATAACAAATAATCCAATAAATATGTGGCAATGGAACTGAACAGACAGTTCTCAAAAGAAGAAATACAAATGCCCAATAAACACATGACAAAATGCTCAATAGAACTAGCCATTAAGGAAATGAAAATCACAACTGCACTGAGATTCCATCTAACTCCAGAAAGAATGGCCAAGATTAAGAAAAGAAATAACAACAAACGCTGGAGAGGATGAGGAAAAAAGGAACTCTTTTACACTGTTTGTGGCACTATACATTAATTCAGTCAACATGGAAATCAATATAGAGGTATCTTAGAAAACTAGAAATAGAACTATCATATGATCCAGCTATCCCACTTCTAGGAATATACCCAAAGGAAGACAAGTCATCATATCACAGGGACATCTACACTTCCATATTTAATGCAGCATTCTCCACAACTGCAGGGAATCAACCCAGATGTCCATCAACAGAGGATTGGATTAAAACATTATGCTTTATATACACAATAGCTGGGGGTTGGTTCAGTTGGTAAAGTGCTGGCTGTTCATGGTGAGGCCTGTGTTCAATCCCCAACACCACAAAAATGGGAGAAGGATCTGGCAGCTTATTCCCAAAACTACCCTAAAACAATCAACTATCAAAAACCCTACAAATAGCAGAGAAGCACTGACTTAGGGCCAGGCATGGCACAGTGTCAGGGAGTGTTTCTTTCTGTTGAACACAGGGTCACTATAAGTCTAACCTTACTCGATGACACCTAAAAAGAACAATAATATATACACAATGGAATATTATTCAGCATTAAAGAAGAATAAAATTATGTCATTTGCAGCAAAATGGATGGAACTGGGGAGTATCATTTTAAGCTAATAACCCAAACTGAATAAGAAAATACTGCATGCTCTCACTCATATTAAGGAGTTAAATCTACCTTAAAGGGAAAAAACTTTTATA
>VMDO01024806.1:6246-29248 GCA_007922755.1 Pedetes capensis | reverse complement strand
ATATAGTAAAAGATAGAGAAGACTTGGATGGGAAACTTAGATAGGAAGGGGGGAGGGGGGAAACATAGAGGAGGGTAAGGGGTAACCTATATGAATAATGCTTATCAAATTGCATATATGAAAATTGTCACAACGAAAAGCATGTCAAAATGAATCACATTATGATGTACATTAAAAATTTCTAATAAAAAAAAGAGAAGAAAAAAAAATGCTTTCACTACACACTCAACTTGTCCAAGCCAGAGACTCAGGCCCACCCCACTCCATCCACCGGCAGCCCATCCCACTGTCTATGAATTGCTGAGTCTTGCCCCACTTATCTCTCCCGCCATACTTGCTGCTCCCACCCCAGCTCAGGCTGCAGCCCCCCCAAGGCTCCTGCAGAGGCGCCCCATACTGCCTTGCTTTGTCCCCATGGCCCACCACCAGCCTGCCCTGTCAATGCTCGGCCACTACAGAGACCACTTCTTTCACACAGGTCTGATCTTGCTGGTCTCCTGTTCTAAACTCTCCTCGCTTCAAAAAAGGGTCTCACTAAACCGTTTACTGCCTGCAGCTGTAGCCCTGTGGCATCCAATCCTGTCAGATTTCAGAAGCTAAGCAGGGTTGGGCCTGGTTAGTACTTGGATGGGAGACCACCTGGGAGCACCAGGTGCTGTAGGCTTGGGAGAAGGACCTGGCAACCCCCTCCCAAAAATCAATCCGCCATTGAAAACCCTATGAATAGCAGAGAAGCACTGACAATGGTATTTCATCTGTTCTACGCAGGGTTGCTATGAATCAGATATCAAATGGACGGCACCTAACAACTACAAACCGGTTGCTGGGAATGTTGAGTCTTTCCCCTATGTCATTCCGACCTCTCCTTCCATAGCCCCTGCCTACACTCAGCACAGTAATCGTGCTGCCATGCCACCTTCCTCGAACCTTCTCCACCTTTCTCCAGTGTTGCCCCTCTCTAGTAAGCCATCTCTCCTCCCACACCCACACCCTCTCTGCTCCTCACTTCTCAAGGATTAACTCAAAGAACACCTTTCCCATGAAGCTCAGCCCTAAAAGTAATTTTGTCCTCTGCCAAACTTCCGAGTCACTAAACACTGGCCCTCTGGTTAGACTCAGAATTCTGCCTGGTGTGAGTGCTCACACATGCACCCGGTTGAAGCTACCCGCCATGAACTCCCACCACTGCACAAGTCCAGGGACAAACTAGTCTGCGTAAAAGTTCCACAGAGAGTCCATGTTGATTTCTTGTACTGAAGGGCCCCCCTCATCCACTGCAGTTCATTACCCTTAAGGGAATCAAACCTGTTTCATTGTGGGAATAAGTAAATTAATAAAAAGACAAAGGGTTCATCCATACAGAATTCAGCTTTGCAATCCTCACAGAAAGCAATGCAGTATGTTTTTAATTGACATCTAGCCAATCAATGATTTTAAGTCAATAAATTACTTAGAAATAGAAATATATCATCCAGAACTAAAGCAAAAGGTTTCATTTAGAATTTCTCAATGCATTCTTTCTCGGCTGTGACCTCTGAATGGTCAGTCAAATTAATAATGATGAAGTACCTGGATACAGACAGTGCCCAACAGCTGTGAGAGACACCGTTACAAAAAGAAACAATGTGGCAAAATCTTCTGACTTAAAAGCTAAGAAACCTTCTTTTGCTAATAAATAGGCTTGTCTTAACCAAAGAGATAGGTTGGGACTATAAATCATATGCTTCTTACTCTAATGTTTCCTAACATGGCCTGATCATAAAAATTGCCAGAGGAAGAATTTGTGAAAAATGCAAATCAACAAATCAAATGTCAGCAACAGATAAAAATAATTAGACACTATGACCAAGTAAGCCTGCAGCCATAGCACTGTGACATCCGATCCCATCAGATCTAGGAAGCTAAGCAGCCTCTGACCTGATTAATAGTTAGATAGGAGACCATCTGGAAACATTGGGTGCTGTAATCTTGGCTGAAGGACCTGGCAACCCACTGCCAAAAGTCAATCAGCCATTGAAAGCCCTGAATGGCAGAGAAGCACTGACAACAGTGTTTCACCTGTTGAATATAGGGTCACTATGAGTCAGATACCGACTCCACGGCACCTAACAACAACAACAACATGAGTTGGACACTGACTCTATGGTACCTAACAACAACAACAACAGCAACAACATGACCAAGTAAAATTTATCCCAGATATACAAGGCCAGTCCAATATTTAAAAATCATGAAATGCAATTCACCATATTAGCACAATAAAGAAAAAGCATATGGTTATATGGACATAGATAAAAGATTTGTAAAATCTAATTCATGATTTCAAAATAAGAACAAACAAACAAACAAAAGACCCTCAGAAAACGAAAGACAGAGGGAAACTTCCTAACTGGATAAAGAACATTTACAACAAAAAAACTATAGCTCATGCTGTTATGGGTAGACAGTGAGGGGTGGTGAACACGAGCCAGCTGATCCAGGAACCTGGCAACAAAACCTCAGTCTTTGTATGTTGTTGTTGTTAGGTGCCATCGAGTCGGTATCCGACTCAATAACGACCCTCATAGGGTTTTCAATGGCTGACTGTTTCTGGATTGCCTTGGGAGTGGATTGCCAGGTCCTTCTCCCATTTTTGTGATACTGGGAATTGAACTCGGGGCCTCAGAGACTGCAGGGCAGCGCTCTACCAACTGAGCTAAATCCCAGCCCCCAATCTTTGTATATGGAATATAAAAGAATTTATACCCGACATAGAAGTTATAGCACAGAGTATAAAAATGTTTATTAAGGATAGTACATCTTTAAGGAATAATTACAGGGAAAACTGAGGCACTTGAAGAAGGTTGTTGTTGTTGTTAGGTGCTGTCAAGTTGAGTCCAACTCATAGCAACCCTATACACAGCAGAATGAAACACTCCCCGATTCTGTGCCAGGCACACAGTCTTTTTTATATTTAAGCCCATTGTTGCAGATACTGTGTCAATCCATCTGGCGGAGGGGGTTTCCTTTTTTTCATTGGCCTGCCACTCTCCCAAATATGATGTATTTCTCTGGGGATTGGTCTCTCCTGACTACATGGCCAAAATACATAAGACACAATTTAGCCATCCTTGCTTTCAAGGAGCACTCTGGTTGCACTTCTAGGACAGATCTGTTGGTTCTTTTGGCAGTCCATAGTATATTCAATAATCATCTCCAGGACCATAATTCAAAAGCATCAGTTCTTCTCCTGTCTCCCTTGTTCAATGTCCAGCTTTCACAACCATATGATATGATTGAAAATACCATGCCATGAGTCAGGTACACCTTCGTCTTCAAAATGGCATCTTTACTTTTCAATACTCTAAAGAGGTCTTTTGCCACAGCTTTTCCCAAAGCAATGCACCTTCTGATTTCTTGACTGCTACTTCTACAAGTGTTGATTATAGAGCCAAGAAAATCAAAATCATGGACAAACTCAATCTTTTCTCCATTTATTGTGAAGTTGAATACTGACTTAGCTGTAAGGATTTTTGTTTTGTTGATGTTTAATCACAATCCATACCGAAGGCTATGTTTTTTGATCATCAGTAAACTCTTGCTGAAAGTGAACTCTTCACTTTCAGCAAGCAGAGTTGTGTCATCTGCATAACACAGGTTGTTAATGAGTCTTCCTCTGATCCCGATGCCATGTTCTTCCTCATAAAGTCCAGCTTCTTGGATTATTTGCTCAGCATAGAAACTGAAGAGATATGGTGAAAGTATGCAGCCCTGATGCATACCTTTCTCAACTTTAAACCAGGCAGTGTTTCCTTCTGTTTGCACAACTGCCTCCTGGTTAATGTGCAGATTTCTCATGAGTACAATTAGGTGCTCTAGAATTCCCATTTTTCAAAGTGTTATCCATAATTTGTTATGATCCACACAGTCAAATGCTTTTGCATCATCAATAAAACGTAGATAGACATATTTCTGATATTCTCTGCTTTCGGTTAATATCTACCTGACATCAGCAATGATGTCCCTGGTTCCCAGTCCTCTTCTGAATTGCTTGTTGTCAGCTTGACTTTCCATTAATTCCCTGCCTATATACTACTGCAGTCACTTTAGAATGCTCTTTAGTAAAATTTTGCTTGTGTGTGATGTTAATGATATTGTCCAATAGCTTCCACATTCAGTTGGATCCCCTTTTTGGGAATAGGCACAAACATGGATCACTTCCAGTCAATTAGCCAGGTAGCTATTTTCCAAATATGTTGGCATAAACATGTTAACACCTCCAGTGCTGCATCTGTTTGTTGAAACACCTCTATTGGTATCCCATCAATTCCTGGGGGCTGGGATTTAGCTCAGTTAGTAGGGCACTGCGCTGCAGTCTCTGAGGTCCCGAGTTCAATTCCCAGCACTGCAAAAATGGGAGAAGGACCTGACAATCCACTCCCAAGGCACTCCAGAAACCGTCAGCCATTGAAAGCCCTATGAGGGTCACTATGAGTCGGATACCGACTCGACAGCACCTAAGAACAACAACAACAATCAGTTCCTGGAGCCTTGTGGTTCACAAATTCCTTCAAGGCAGCTTCCTCTTCATCCTTCAATACCATTGGTTCCTCTTCATCTGCAACCTCTTAAATAGTTGGTCATCTACCAAGAAGCAGCTTTGGAACTTGAAAAATCCTGCATCCCCGAGAGGACAGATACAAAGATGTTTCTGTTCTCCAGGGAAGGAGAATGGGAGAGGTTAGCAGACTTTTAGAAGGAAAGGTGCTTTGGAATACAGAAGATGGAGGGCTAGAGGGAAGGCAGAGACATGCACATGATTGCTGAAGAGAGAAAGAGAGAGAATGAGAGAGGAATGGGAAAAAGAGAGGGTGGCCACCCGTTACCCTTAGTTTTATTCAAACTAGGAAACGCTCATTGAGGCAACCCTGCGCACCCAGCTCTGCGCACCTAGAGTGATGTGTACCTAGGGTCTTTGTTTTGTAAATGGCTCCAGGGCTTGAGTAAGGTATGGAACCCATTTAAAAATGTCCTTCCAGTGTCCTCAATTACCCCTGTGGCTTCTTCATCATGACGGACCACCAGGAGCCATTTTCTGTCCCCTTTCCCTCCATATTGCCTGCTAATGCCTGAGCTAGCTACCTAAGTATAAACTTTAAAAAACAAAAGTACCTGATCTGTATGCTAAAAACTCTACTGCTGAAAGAAATCAGAGAAAGCATAAATACACGAAGACACTAGCCATGTCTGGAAGTTTGAAGAGCATGCAGTGAAGATGTCAGTTCTGTCCAAGCTAACCTAAAGCTTTTATCAATAACTTGCCAAAGATTTTGGTGGACATAGACAGGATAATTTTTAAAATTTATATGAAAAGGCTAAGTCCACCTTTGCAAGCAAAGGGGAAATGAGTCTGTTCATTTTTAAGGATTTCTGGAATAGCTACATAATCAAGACAACCTGTTATGCAAGGAACAGGCTCAAGGACCAATAGGTTCTGGAGCAGAATGAAGAAGCCAGAATCGACCAGCACAAACGCGTCCAGCTGATTTTTGACAAGAGTACAAAGAGCAATCCAATAGAGGAAGGACAGCGGTCTAGTAACCGATACTGTAACAATTGGATGGATATTGGCAATTTTTTCAACCTGAACTTCACACCTCTACAAAATTTAACCCAAAATTAATCATGAGCTGTAAATACAAAATGATAAGCTACAAAACTTGCAAGAAAGAAGTATGAAAAATACTTTAGGTCCTAAGACTAGAAAAAGTGTCAGCCTTAACACCAAATGTATAAGTCCTAAGAGAAAATTCTGCTAAATGGGATTTAATTAAAATTAAAACTCTTTCTCTGTGAAAGACCTTATTAAGAGGATTACGAGACATGCTGCATACTGGTAAAAATACTTGCTAATTGTGTATTTTACAAATAATTACTATCTAGAATATAAAGAACTCTCAACCCACAGCAGTAATAAATAAATTAAATAAATTAATAAATAAACAATCCAATTAGACCACGAGCAAAAGATAGTTCACAGAAGAGGAGACACAGATGGCAAACAAGCAAATGAAGAGATGTTGAATAACATTAGCCATTAGGGAAATGCAAATTAAAGCCAAAATGAGATATCACTGCCTGCCTCTCAGAACGGCTAAAAATGAAAAATAGTGAAAACACTAACTGCTGGCAAGCAAGCTGAGAAACTAGGCACTCGGACACTGTTGGCAGGAATGCAAGGCGATCCAGAAAGCAGATTGGCAGTTTGTTCAAAAGCTGAACCTGCAAGTAACATTTGACAATTGCCCTGGGTGGCTGGCTCAGAGATATGGACGTCAGTGGAGAGCTAGTGGTCCTCCACTGATCTCTAACCAACAAGTGTTAATTACAACAGCCCTAGACCGGAAACAGCAGAGGTACTCTCTAGCAAGTGAATGGTCAACACATTTTCATACACTCCGCCTGGGGTCTATTGCTCAGCAATAAAAGCAATGAACTAACCACGCACACAAGGACCCGGATGAACCTCTAGAGCATGATGCCACGTGGAAACTGCCAATCTCAAAAGATTGTCCTTGCTATAAGGTGCCGTTGAGTCAGGTCTGACTTGTGGCAACCCTTATAGGGTTTTCAAGGGCTGGTTGTTCTAGTATTGTTTCAGGACTGGGCTGCCACATCCTTTGACCATTTTAGCAGTGCTGGGGATCAAACCCAGGGCCTCAGAGCATGCAGAACAGCATTCTAATCAACTGAATTAAATATTATTCCCTGCATTTATAAGTGTCCTCACTCTTAAATTGATTGCAGAGATGGAGAACAGGCTAGTGATTGGCAGGAGGTGGAGAAGAGACAGGTAAGGGTGGCTAAGGACAGGTAGCAGGAGACCTCAGTGGTGAGGAGACAGTGCCGGATTTCACGGGGTGGTGGATTCACAGATCTTCACACGTGAGAAGATTGCACAGAACTACACGGGCACACACACGTGCAGACATACACGCAGCGCATATGAAGCGTGTGATCTGGATAAGGTCAGGGGTTACGCCAAGGTCAGTTTCGTGATGATAGTATTGTATTTCAGTTAGGCAAGACCGTACCACTGGAGATAGCTGGATGATGGGTACAGAGGGCCATTCTGTATCATTTCTTCCAACCGCATAGGGGCCTACAATTAACCCCAGAGAAAAATTACACAGATCCACTGGCCCCGTCTCTTGGAGTAGGATTTCATAGGCCTGGAAGGGTGCCAATAATTTGTATAGCCAATAAGTACGCTTGTGATTCTGATGATCTGGCAAGTTCTGGAAGCATGGCTCTAGGCTCTCCTAAAGACTTCAGTTTAAATTTTCTAGCAGGGCAGAATCTATGGGTTAAGACACAAGAATCCTTCAGTCATCTTTTACTCCATAAACACATATATCAACTTTGGCCTAAAAAAAGGAAGGCATTGGGACCATGTTTCACAACCCAGATCCAGTAAAAGAGAGGGGTCGTTGTATTTAACCAGAAAGGGGGTTGTTTGTTGTATTAGCGCCTTAGAAACGATACTATCTTATTGACTTGTTGCTATGGTGTACTATGCTTTACGGTAAAGTTTCCAGTATATTTTTTTGCATTCCATTCCTGGCTGAAGTGACCACTGGCACCCGAGACGCCTGTATCCTGCCTGAGGAGAACAGGCCATCTTCAAAACATGGCGTCTGAGATGGACAGCCTGGGAGCTCTGCCTTTGCACCTCTACCAAAGGGTACCCAACGGTACAAAGGAACTTATAACATCCATGGCATTTCTGCCCCATGGCCCCTCAGGACTTGAACCCTGGTGCAGGAGGTTGAATCCCCTGGGAGGAGTGGGAGGCTCATCAGGCAGGGCCCAGCCCCCAAGCATCTGAAAGAACTTTTCCCAGCAAAGCAGCTTAGTGGGGCAGCTGCTGGGGGGGCCATGCTGCGGCTGTGGCTGTGCGGGCCCCCTCCTCTCCCAGACCGAAGGTACAGACAGGGGTGTTCCTCCCTCTCAGAACCCAGCACCCCCAAAGGGTGCTCAGCACTACATTTAGATGGGTATAAGTGAATGAACCAGAAAGAACAGGTGTGGAAAAGCAACTCCCAGGCAAACTCAGGGGGTGACTTGGCCAGAGAAAGACGTGAGACCTGATTCCCAAGCTACAGAGAGGGCAAAAGGGCATCTGCGCTATGCTGTTCCCCACTGAGAACAGGAGCACCACCCCCAGGTCTCCCTAAACAAGCAAGTTCCCACGGATGCTCACCGGTAGCCTGTGCGTTATGACGGCATTGGAAAGTTACACTCACGGGCTTCGATGGTGCTTATCATTCCATGTTGCACACACGCTTGCAAAGCAAATTGAAACAAGCATGTCCGTAAGTATGGTCTCCAGAGCTGACTGGAGACTGTAGCAATAAGAATTGTAACAGAGAAACGCACCAGATCCGACTGTGCCCAACCACATCTGCATATAGAAAAGGGTCGAAATTCAATAGCGTCACACGCCATTTGCGTATTTTCAAGGATATACCTCCATTTTTCAAAGGACTAAGAAAGGAAATTAAAGTTTATTAATATCTAAGGATTTTATTTCTAATTACAGAATACAGGGTTTCATCATCTTATTTAGAAAAAAAACATTCACCCATAATACTTCGAGTTGATAAATTCTCTAAATTTCTTAGATCAAAATTTTTTTCCAGGAAAAAAAAAAAGCTTATTTTTAGCACTTGGGTTCCAAAAATCTTTTAGAATATTAATAAAAATTTCTGAAGAAAGAATATTTCCTGTGTATGGGAATCCAAGTTTAGGTGTATTTCTGTAAGTCTTGTTTACTTTTTCTTTCTCGTTTATTTATTTATTTTTTTGTCTCTGCACCTTAACAGAGGTGAAGTTCTACCTGTAGCTATTCTCTTGTTCATTTACAGCGAGGTGAACTCCACAATGTCATTTTTTTCAACCATCATCTGACCAGTGGCCAGTGCTGCACCCGTAATATTTCAAGTTGATAAATTCTCTAAATTTCTTAGATCAAAACTTTTTTTCCAGGAAAAACAAAACCTCATTTTTGGCACTTGGGTTCCCACAATCTTTTAGAATATTAATAAAAATTTCTGAAGAAAGAATATGTCATCTGTATGGGAATGCAAGTTGAGGTGTATTTCTCTAAGTCTTCTTTTCTTTCTTTCTTTTGTTTTTCCCTCTGTACGTTAACAGAGGTGAAGCTCTACTTGTAGCTATTCTCTTGTTCGTTACAGCAAGGTGAACTCCACAATGTCATTGTTTTCAACCATCATCTCACAGTGGCCAGTGCTGGTGTGCAGGGCGGTATTGGTTTGATGATACTACTTCTGCAAAATTAAGCTAATGCTTTAAAAATTAGGTATCAAGTGGTTCTTAATAGGGCACAATGGTTAAAACAATCAATTTGTTGTTTGTTTTTTTCCTGTTTCTGGGGAACAAAGTGTTCCAAACACAAAGCTCTATTCCTGACAGCCGTTATGTAAAAAGCCCCCGCAGCCAGTAAAGGGTTACTGACCCAGAACAAATAAATTAATAAGCTTTAGTAATTATATTTGGGTCATTTTGTTTTAAACCATGAAATCAAAAGCTCTGTTCACATTAGCGTGTGAATCGCTGTGACCAGCCATGGGGACTTCCTGGGCACACAAGCCATCTGCGGATGTGCTCAGAATGGTTCATCCCGGACACAAACTTCTATCTGTCTCCTTCTTAACCCACTGGTCTTCATGCTCCCTCTCCGGGGCTGTCCCCCAACAAAATCTCCCAAACTTCCCTTTGCAGGTAGACGAGGGGGCATTTGAAAGACATCCTTCAGGCTGCCCTAGCATCGCTGCCTTTCAGTCCAGCCATTCAGGAAGGGAAACACAAGGTTGCGTCTAGTCCCACACGCAGTGAGGGAAGACAGGTGCGCAGTAGAAAGCGCAAGCCTGGGCCAGGGATGCAGGGATGAGCTCATTTCATGGTGTCCCTTGATTCCTTGAGGTCTGTGTCACACTCTCCCTGTCCAGGTCACCCAGAGGCTGGGGGACAGAGAAAGCTGCAGATACAATGAAGGAAACTTTGGCAAATGCACGAGAGGCAAGAGGCTGAAAAGAAGGAAACGGAAGAATCTATTTTTTGTCAGTGGTCAGATCCTCTGGATTTGAAAGTAAAATCGGCTTCACGCACGGCTTTCCCTGGATCCAGGCAACATCAACAGAGCAGGAACTGCAGGGTGGGCTGCTGGGATGCTTCAAGTGATGGCTTGTTTTTAATTCAAATTGGAATACCGGGGGAAAAGACGGTGGAAGAAGGGAGCAACATACACATATGATTTAAAACATCTATTGATGTTAAAATAATTTTATAGCCTTAGTAGCAGTGCTGTTTTTCTCTTACTGCAGCCATAGCCCTGTGGCATCTGATCTCGTCAGATCTCGGAAGCTAAGTAGGGTCAGGCCTGGTTAGTACTTGGATGGGAGACCGCCTGGGAACACCAGGTACTGTAGGCTTGGGAGAAGGACCCGGCAACCCACTCCCAAAAACCAATCAGCCATTGAAAACCCTATGAACAGCAGAGAAGCACTGACAATAGTGTTTCGCCTGTTGTATGTAGGGTCACTATGAATCAGATACTGACTCAACAGCACCTAACAACGATGACAACGACAGCAATTTTCCTCTCAAGACTTTACTCTTGGAAATATTTCTTATATTCCACAAAAGGTGAATATTTGCTCAACTGTTATAAATTGGAAATTGTATACTTGATAATTAGGAAAATAAGGGTATATGTAGATGCATATACACATACATATAGATGTGCAAATGGGCTGGGGTTTAGCTCAGTTGGCAGAGTGCTTCTCTGTGCTCTTGGAGGCCCTGGGTTCAATCTCCAGCACCGCAAAAATGGGAGAAGGACCAGGCAACCCACTCCCAAAACAATCAGCCATGAAAAACCCTCTGAACAGCAGAGAAGCGCTGACATCATGCAGGGCATGGCACAGTGTCGGGACGGGTTTCCTTCCATTATACATTAGGTCACTATGAGTCGGGCCTGACTCTGTGGCACCTAACAACAACAGTAATATAAGCAAACAAAAAGTGGCTTAATTTTGTATAGGGTGTGATTTTGCCCTTAGATACCCCAGGGTCTTGATCCATAGTAGGAAAGCCTTCATACAGATCCACAGTATATTTCTTCACGTTAGTCAATCCTCGCTGAGCCTTTATCTATCCGACCATCCCAGTTCTGCAGCTGGGCCAGTAACGTCCTTCACCAAGGTGGTTCCCTCCAAGGAGGCCCAGTGCGGGGCCAGGGGCTGCAGGCACTTGCCATGCCTCTCTGGTTTCTTTCCATGGGGACCCTGTCCCTGGCCTTCTTCCCTTAGTGCCTGGGCCCTCTTGGAGAGTGCAGGGGCCTTCCTCTTTAGCAGAAGTCTCCTCAGGTTGGTTTCTCTGTTCCTTCGTCATGACTGGATTCAGGATGTGCGTTTTCAGCCAGGATATGACACGGGAGAGGTGTTGTGGCCCGCAGGAACCATCTGGAGGGGCATGTGTCTGTCTGCTTCTCACTGACAGTGATGTTAGTGTTGGCTGCTCCATCAAGGTGCTGTGTGATTTCCCCACCACCATCTCGTTTCTGAAATGAAGAGGCAGCCTGCGGGGAGACACTTCAGTCCTCCCTGGTAGAATTTCCCACCATGCTCGCCATCCACTGGCAATTCTTGTATGGCCCAGGTTTTATTCTGATGGAGGCAAAATGCTAGCATTCTAACCACCCTCAGTGCTTAGAATTAAAATGCCTACGTGAATGTTTAAAAAGGATAATCTATATACAATTAGGAAACACAGCCCACGTGCAAGTGCACAAATCCGTCTCTTAAGAGCTGCTATTATAGAAGAACTTTTAATGGATTCTAGAATTCAAGGTCCTTAAAATAAGTTTTAAAAGAAATAAAATGTGTACCAGAAATACAAAACGTAATAACTGCATGCTATATAAAACATAAATAATTCTTAGTCCTTAGACAGCAAACATTAAAATGAGTATAAGAATGGAAATACATAGCTCTGTGAAAAAGTTCATATTCGTATCTGAAGCATTTAACTGTTTTATATTAAAATGAACATAACAGCCTAAAATTATTTTATGAGGGTGTTAAATTGGACATCCATTTTGAGTAGACTAGCTACTCTGGGTGGTCTTGGCTTTTCTTATTGAAACAATTAAAATAGTGGACAGAGGTAATGACGACATATTTAGATAGATAGATGATAGATGCTTGATAGATTATAGATCGATTGACAAATCAAGATAGTTGATAGACAGTAACATCAAGCCACTTTGCTGCTTTGCTGAGTGGGCACAGAAAAGGGCATCAGCAGAGGTCAAAATGACCATGAAAGCAGGAACCTAGGCCATAAGCAAGAACTAAGGAAATAGGAGGGCTGGGATTTAGCTCAGTTGGTAGAACGCTGTGCTACAGTCTCTGAGGTCCTGAGTTCAATTCCCAAGACCGCAAAAATGGGAGAAGGACCTGGCAATCCACTCCCAAGGCCATCCCGAAACAGTCAGCCATTGAAAACCGTATGAGGGTCACTATGAGTTGGACACGACTCAACGGCACCTAACAACGACAACAACAGGGAAATAGGAGCGTTTATCCGGGGATTCCACCTGAAGCCTGCAGACCTGGAGCTTCTGCTTTGACATGAAATGACAGATGAAAAGCAGGTTCCCCTAGTGTGTGCAATCTCACAGAATGTTGCCCTCAGAAAGCCAGGATTGTAAGCAAATAAAGCTGCTATACATAACAGAGATCAATGGGCTTGCGTTTAGCACTGTTTGGGAGAACTGGAGCCCCACACAGACCACAGCCCAAAGTCTGTGGGGCACCGGGCACCAGACAGAAACAGATCCAAACCCTCCTCAGCTGAGGGAAGCTAAGTACGCAAAGGTTCACACATGCAAGCCAAGGAAAACAAGCAGCTGAGTCTAGCAAGATCAGAAGGAAGCAAACCCAGGATTCACGAGAGCTGATTGAAATCGTGGTCAGCAAAGGGGCTCCCGAGGATCACAAAACAGAAACCAGCAGAATGTAAATGTGTTTACACAAAACCATGAAAATATAAGAAAGTACCAGCTTATTTAAAAACATGAGGATCTGAAAGTAAATGATGTCATAATTGTTGTCTTCTATAGATGATTTTGTTGTTGTTAGGTGCCATCGAGTCATGTCCAAGTCATAGTGACCCTCGTAGGGTTTTCAATGGCAGATTGTTTGGGGATTGACTTGGGAGTGGGTTGCCACGTCCTTCTCCCATTTTTGCAGTGCTGGGAATCGAACTCTGGACCTCAGAGACTACAGAGCGGTGCTCTACCAACTCAGGTAAATCCCAGCCCCTCTATATGCTATACATACAAATTTTGTATACATACATACATACATATATATATATATATATATATATATATACATATATATGTGTGTATATATACATGTATATATATATATACATATATATATGTGTGTGTATATATATTTATAATTTTTTTTTTTCGGTACTGGGGGTTGAACCCAGGGCCTCGCACTTGCATGTTTTGCAAGTGCTGGACCACTGAGCTGCAACCCCAGCCTTTTTTTTTTATTATTATTATTTTGAGACAAGGTCTTGCTAAATTACGCAGACTGCCTCTGGTCTCTAACTTGCGATTCTCCTGCCTCCGCCTCCTGAGTCACTGTGATTACAGGTGTGTGCCACTGGGCCCAGCTTCTATGTTTTTTAAGAAGTTAATGAATTAAAGAGCAGATTGGAGAAAGTTAAAAAAAATTAATGAATTGTCAGGCAGAGCTGATGAAATCATCCACAATGCAGTTCCAGTGAAAAAGAAACAAAAAATATGATAGATAGTTATGCCTCAGAAGAGAAAGTGAGGCCTTTTAACGCTTGTCTAACCAGAATTCCAGAAGGACAGCATAAAGGACAGAAGTGACATTCAAAAGACAGGGACAACGGCTGCGATCTTCCGGAACTGTCGAAGTATACCAACTCTTACAGCCAAGAAACCCAGAGAATGCCAACTGCATAAACAAAAGCGATACTTCCTGTGAAACTGTTGAAGAGCACAGAGCCAAACAGGAAGACAACCAGGGGTGAACACCAACCAGAACGGTGATTTCTCAACAGACCAGAAGACAGTGTAATTCATGCCTTCAATACGCCAATAGAAAATGTTTGCCAGTCTAGACTTACATGTCTTTCAAGTTGTTGTTGTTAGGTGCCCTCAAGTCGGTATCCGACTCATAGCGACCCTGGGTACAACAAGCGGAAAAACTATTGTCAGTGTTTCTCTGCTGTTCATAGGGTTTTCAATGGTGGATTGATTTTTGGGAGTGGGTTGCCTGGTCCTTCTCCTAAGCCTACAGCACCTGGTGTTCCCAGGCAGTCTCCAATCCAAGGACTAACCAGGCCTGACCCTGCTTAGCTTCGGAGATCTGACGGGATCGGATGCCACAGGGCTATGGCTGCAGGCTGTTTTTCAAGAGTGAGAGCAAAATAAAGATGCCTTCAGACAAGTCAAAACAGAATGTGTTGTTACAGGAAATTCATGTTAAAAGAGATTCTCCAGAATTTTCATGAGGCAAAAGGAAAGCGACTTCAGGTCACGGGCAGGACATAAGGACTGTGGATCAAGTGAAGCCCTACCACAGAAGAACTGACTGTCCGTGGTTTTCCTAGTGATCAACTGAGCAGTTCCTGGCACCCACAGGGCCCTACAGATGTGTTACCATGGGGAAAAGAAGAGAATTCTCCACTCCCACAAGAGCTGCCAGGAAAAGCCTATGGTAGACACCAGAACTGATGTCCAAAGGACATCTCAGAATCAACGCATCCATAGTCACAGCCAAATTCCTGATGCTACTGTCAAATCTCAGGCCATGCCTTTCCAGCTGCTATTGGCAAGTTCACTGCTGAGTCCCAACTCCTCTCACAGGTGACTTGCTGTTAGGAAATCGCTGTGACTTTGAAAAGTATCAAGGAGGTTGGGCCATGATGGCGCACGCCTGTAATCCCAGCAGTTTGGGAGGTGGAGCCAGGAGGATCGCAAGTTCAAGACCAGAGGCAGTCTGCATAACTTAGCGAGACCCTGTCTCAAAAAGTAAAAAAATGGGCTGAGGGTGCAGCTCAGTGGTCCAGCACTTACAGAGCATGCAGGTGCGAGGCACTGGGTTCAACCCTCAGTACCACAAAAAAAAAAAAAAAAAAAAAGAAAAGTATCAAGGACTGGACAGCCCATTCGCACCATCTCCACAGCCTTGTTCAGAGCCATGCCATGCCCTCTTGGAGGGGCCAGCACGGCCTTCACACTCTTCCTGTGTTTCTAGTCATTCTGCCTCATCTTCTGATTGAAAACTGCAGCATAAGCTGGGTGTGGTGGCTCTCGCCTGTCATCTCAGCAACTTGGAGGCGGAGGCTGAAGGATCACAAGTTTGAGGCCAGAGGCAACCTGTGTAACTTAACAAGACTCTGTCTCAAAACAAAAAGTGAAAAATGGGCTAGGGGTGCAGCCCAGTGGTAAAACACTTGTAAAAGCATGCCGTGAGGTCCTGGATTCAACTCCACAGTACTGAAAAAAGAAAAAAAAAAAGAAAACAAGACAAAATAAATAAACAAACAAAACCCTGCATCATCCCCAAAGACCTAACTCACCTTCCTTTGTAGATCCCCCAACACTTACCACTTCTGTAATATACCACATGATGTCATCATTTATTACACCAATTGGTTAGTTGCTTTTTTCATCCCTACCTTTGTAACTGGTGACTGGAATGCAAAGGTTGGAAACAAAGAAGAAGGCTCAGTAATTGGAAAATATGGCCTTGGTGACAGAAATGATGCTGGAGATCATGACAGAATTTTGTCAGACCAATGACTTTTTCATAGCAAATGCATTTTTTCACCAACATAAACAGCATCTATACACATGGACTTCACCAGATGGAACATACAGGCACCAAACTGACTACATATGTGGAAAGAGACCATGGAAAAGCTCCATATCAAATGTCAGAACAAGACTAGGTGCTGATTGTGGATCAGACCATCAGCTCCTCATTGTTGTTATTGTTAGGTGCCGTCAAGTCGTGTCCAACTCATAGCGACCCTCATAGGGTTTCCAATGGAAGATCGTTTCGGGATTGCCTTGGGAGTGGGTTGCCACATCCTTCTCCCATTTTTGTGGAATTGAACTCAGGACCTCAGAGACTGCAGAGTGGTGCTCTACCAACTAAGCTAAATCCCAGCCCTCAACTCCTCATATCCAAGTTCAAATTGAAACCGGAGAAAATTAGAACAAGTACACAAGAGCCACAGTATGACCTTGAGTATATCCCACCTGAGTTCAGACACCACCTCAAGAACAGGTTTAATACTTTAGACACAAATGATAGGAGACCAGATGAGTTGTGGCATGACATCAAAGATATCATTATGAAGAAAGCAAAAGGTTATTAAAAAGACAGGAGAAAAAGAAAAGACTAAATTACATGTCAAAAGAGACGCTGGAACATGCCCTTGAACATTGAGCAGCTAAAAAAAAAGGAAGATATCATGAAGTTAAGGAACTAAACAGAAGATTTCAAAAGGCAGCTCAAGAATACAAAAATAAATATTATAATGACATGTGCAAAGAGCTGGAGACAGAAAACCAAAAGGGAAGAACATGATTTGTGTTTCTCAAGCTTAAGGAACTGAAGAAAAAAGTCAAGCCTCGAGTGACAATAGTGAACAATTCTATCAGCTAAATATTAAATGATACAGCTAAATATTAAATGATCAGCTAAATATTAAATGATATTAAATGATAAATATTAAATGAAACATCAAAAGAGGATGGAGGGAATACAGAGAGTCACTATACAAAAAAGAATTTGTGGATGACCAACCCTTTCAAGAGGTTGCATATGAAGAGGAACCAGTGGTATTGAAGGATGAAGTGGAAGCTGCCTTGAAGGAATTGATGAAACACAAGGCTCCAGGAATTGATGGAATGTTTCAACAAATGGATGCAGGATCAAACTCCAGGGTAGTAAGGATGCAGGCCAAAATCAAAATAAATAAAGAATATTACAAAAAATAAAATATTAAATATAAACTGCCATTATTTTTAGAAAGTATGATCTTCTATTAAGAAAACTTAAGTCATCTACAGAGACATTGCTACCATTAATAAGAGGATTTGGCAAATTTTCTGGAAACAAAATGAACACACAAAGGTACAATTGCATTTCTATTCTATGCAATAGAAAGTTATTCAAATAATTAAGAAGATATAGTCCTAAGTAGAAAAGAAAAAATACATAAGGCCTTAGAATTCAAAATACAACTGTAAGCATGCTATATCTCACCAATGATGTATATGACATTTAAATATATAAATGAGATATCTACCTGATATTTAATAAAAACTCAATACTGAACATATATCAACTTTGCATAAATTAATCTACACATTTGATGTAATTATAATAAATTTCCCAACAGAGTTTTACACAAAGTTGATAGCTATTTCTAAAATTTAGAAGAAATATTAAATGGCCAAGTATTTCCAAGTCCCTCTTGAAGAAAAACAAAGTGATAATAATTGCCACATTAGAAATTGAAGCTTGTTATAATGACAGTAATTAAGTTTTATAAATACCTAATCAAGTGAAAGTAATCAGGTATATTGTTAAGTGGTAGTAACTGGGACAGTACAGCATATAGACAAAGGTAAATATAAAAATCCAGCACCAGACCCTCACATAAGCAAACGGTTCATGACTGAGTGCCCATGGCAGATCGGTAGGGAAAGGAACAGACAATAAATGGTGATTCATACTGAGAAACAAGGAAGGTCCTGCTAAACTTCCCAGGGAAAAGGGTCAGTCAATCGTGTCAAATTAATAACATTGTTAAATGATTTTAGGTCATCAAAAAAACACAAAATAAGCTTCATTTCTCCTGCATTTCTATTTGATACTGTGCCTTTCCTTGTTGTTGTTGTTGTTGTTAGGTGCCATTGAGTTGGTGTCTGACTCATAGAGACCCCACGTACAACAGGCGAAACACTATTGTCAGTGCTTCTCTGCTATTCATAGGGTTTTCAATGGTGGGTTGATTTTTTGGGAGTGGGTTTCCGGGTCCTTCTCCCAAACCTTTCCTTAGAAATCCAAAATAACACACTGACCTCAGCACACACCCACAAATTACATGCAAATGGAAATATGCTCCCAGACATCCATCTCTGGCTTTTTATATTTTTGGAAGCATTTCCTAAAATGAAGTTTCATATGACCTGAGAGTAAGTCTCAAATTCTAATTGTAAAATATCTCGTTGGAAGCAAACTGGGCAAGTAGAGATAAACAGGGCTCATGAGCAGTGTTGTAAGCAATATGTCAATCTTATTATTCTAATTACAAGAAATCAGTGCTACTGTGTAGATCTGATGCATGTAAACCACACAATTAAAATTCTAATTTTGCAAATTTAAATCACATACTCTCAGATACCAACATGAAAATGTTAGAAAGATAAAAATAGGAGCACTCTTGGGCAAGCATATATAAAATATGTACAATGAAGATATCTTCAAACATTTACTTAATGCAAGATTGTCATTCCTGCATGTTATATGTGCTCATTCTAGACATTAATAATTAATTTACATGACACAATGGTGGATTAAATGTGTTTTTAACCAACTACCACAATTCTTTTACATCATTACTTTATAAATTACATAAATAATTTTTCCATTCAAGAGTGGCCTCCAAAACAACACTGGATATTACAAGTTACAGAAACTGACACTAATGTTACTTCTACAAAATATTTTACTTGAAAATCAATTTGCTCATATTTTCCTAGAACAAATGGCATAATACACTTACAAATTGTGTTATGAATACATCTGCTCCAAATAAACACTCTCAGTTCCATGACCCCAACTAAATAATCCTGAGATGTTTGCCTTTGATTATTTGGAGAATAGTGAGAGTTATTATTATAATATTCTCTAAGGAACAAACAATCTAGCAAATTAAATTCAATGAAATGTAAATATGTCACCATTATCTTTTAATGGTTCTCAACTAGATAAAAGAATGTATAAATGATTACTCTTAATGAATAAACAGGTACAGGTGTTTCCTTAGGGTTCAGCATTAACCATACAGATGGACCTGGGGCCATTGAACAATAATTTAGACTTTATAATTCTAAAGCAAAGAATTGGGGAGGGGGTTTGGATTAGACAGTATCTTAGCCTGAATAACACAATGGATTTCCAACTTCATTCTAAGAACATCATGTTGTCTAAGTGTGCCTTCAAGTTATGAAATTTTTTAATCCTTGCTCAGACTGAAGGGAAAGCTGTGGGGAGCAGTGTGATTTCCAAAACCATGACATCAAAGTCCAGCATTTGTCCTCCCAGGACCAGGTGGGTCTGGTGTCTCCTTTCCAAGTCTGTGTCAAGTAAAATTGTAAAGTAACTAGTTTATGTGTGCATTTGTCAATGCTCCTGCAACCATAGCCCTGTGGCATCCCATCCCATCAGATCTCGGAAGCTAAGCAGGTCTGGCCTGGTTAGTACTTGGATGGGAGATCTCCTGGGTTTGGGAGAAGGACCTGGCAACCCACTCCCAAAAGTCGATCCACCACTGGAAACCCTATGAACAGCAGAGAAGCACTCACAATAGTGTTTCACCTATTGTACGTAGGGTCGCTATGAGTTGGATACCGACATGAGGGCACCTAACAACAAGATGTAAAACATGGTAACCCAGATCTCTAGACTGTGTCAAAGGTAGATTATTTTGAGATTATCTCAGATGAGCATGGGTCAGCCTCACGTGCTTCATGAAGGTGATGGACAGCCTGAAGGTCTCTCACCCCAGGGGCGTAAGTATACCATGAGACAGGACATGGGGAGGGTGTCCTCCCCTTAATGAGGACAGGTAGAAGGGGTATTGAAGAAGTACCTAAGGCAAGAGGGGCTGAAAGTTTATGTGGCAGCCAGGAGCTTGCCACCAAACACAGGTGCCCTCCTTCCCTGAGACAACAACAGCACATGTGGAAGGGGCAGGTTTCTGGAGAGGCTGGCATCAGAGCAAAGACGCCCTGCACGCTCAAGTTGCACATGAGAAGCAAAAGGCAGCCAGGACAAGCTCTGGACAGTAGAAATGTGGCAAACCCAGGGCCATTTTGGAAACACCAGGAAAAGCTGCCAGCCAAGTCTACCAACTATTGAACTTCTTTGCTTCCAACTTTTGCATTGCTGTCGCCAGTAATTATCAGTACATCTGATCGTATGTTTGATCTACTTCAGATTGCAGAAGCTGATAAAAGTCTTCCCTATCTTCATTTGTGGACTTAGTGGTGGGTGCGTGAATTTGAATAATGGTCATATTAACTGCCCTTCCTTGTAGGCGCATGGATATTATTCTATCACTGATAGCATTGTACCTCAGGACAGGACAGATCTTGAGATGTCTTTTCCCATGATGAATGCAACGCCATTTCTCTTTGTCATTCCCAGCATAGTAGACCATATGATTATCTGATTCAAAATGGCCCATCCCAGTTCATTTTAGTTCACTGATACCTAGAATGTTGATGCTTATGTGTTCCATTTCCCTTTTGATGATTTTTAATTTTCCTAGACTCATACTACATACATTCCACTTTCCAATTATTAACAGATGCTTACAGTTGTTCCTTCTCATCACAGCACCACGCAGAGCCTCCACAGTACTGCAAACTGACAGACACATGGGGGAGTTTCCATTGAGGAGCTACTAACGCCAGCTTCTAAAAAAGAAGTCAGTGGAACTTTCTATGTTAGTAGGCTGTGCCTAACAAAAGGAGATGTGATCGCTCTCTTTACAGTAGATGTGTATGGGCTCCATGGGGAAAGTAAAGCGTATCTTAGGGGCTTCAGGTAAGGAGTACGCAGGATGATTTTGAAGATAACTGACATTCACTACGTTTTCATAGATTGGATATCATGTCCAGGCGTCACCTCATTCCTCCCTCTCTGCAAGTACAATTTTCATAAGTTTTAAGAATGGAGGAATTGAACATTCCTGTTTTACTTCACATGATGTCTTGATAAAACCCAAAGATATTTGAAGCAGCCTGAGTAAGAACCAAAGCATCACCACCTAGTGCTAAGAGGCCTCACCAGTGTACATTGTTTTATTGCCTCTCTGTAAGGCATCCTGATGTGTTAGATACTTATAATGTCATTTGTTGTTGCTGTTAGGTGTCATCGAGTCGGTATCCAACTCATAGCGACCCTCATAGGGTTTTCAATGGCTGACTGTTTCAGGATTGCCTTGGGAGTGGATTACCAGGTCCTTCTCCCATTTTTTCGGTCCTGGGAATTGAACTTGGGACCTCAGAGACTGCAGTGCAGCACTTCACCAACTGAGCTAAATCCCAGTCCATAATGTCATTTAGGAGGCAATATTTTCCATGAACTTCTATACATTAGCACAAAGCCAAACCTAAGATAGAAACCTTCTTCTTTTTTTTTTTTTTTTTTTTTTTACAGAGTGAGATATTGGTTAATTAAGGGAATAGAGTTTTTTCAGTGGTTACCACTGGGCTTTCCCAGCCCATGGAGGGAGAGAATGTGGATGCCATTAAATAAAACACTGGATGTTGAACTACCCAGGTTGTGATAAAAATTAGTCACATTTTGATCTTCTCCTTCCGGTTTATCTGAGTGCAACTCAAGGAAGAAATGGAAAGCCCCATCCCATGAGTGTGCAGATCATACAGAGAGGAAGGAGAGAAGGGAATTTTACAATAGTTTCAAACCAAAAACCAGAGTAATACCCCAAAGTCTGTAATGTCTTTTGGCCCAGATTTGACATGCCTTGCTATCTTGCTGAGCCTCATTGTTACTCGTGATAAAGCAAGCAGATTGTCAACATCCTATTTCTATTTCACACCAAAATTATCAAGATTTGTCTTTTATTAATCACATTTTTATTCTTTTCCAAAATTCCAAAAAAATGGTTTTGGCTATTATATGTACGTTGCTTTCCATATAATTCTTAGAATGATTTTTGTCTACATCTACAAAGATATTTTGGTGAGATTTTGATAGGAATTGTATTAAACCTGTTCATCCATTTGTGGAGAATTGGCATCCTTACTATGTTATCTTTGAATCTGTAAAAATATTTCTCTCCATTTACCAAGATCTTCGAATTCTCTCATTATTGTTTTGTAGATTTTAGCACTGAAGTGCTATAAATACTCTGTTAGACATATAATAAAGTATTTCATATTCTCCAGTGAAGCCAATATGCTCAAAGATCTTGTTTGGGGATTTTTCAATTATAAATCAATTTCCTTAAAAATTCTAATACTATTCAGAGTATTTATTTCATATTGGGTGAGTTGTGGTAGTGAGTGGTTCTTGAAGAAACTGGTTTGTGTTATCTATATTGTCAAAATTATGTGTATAGAGGCATTGATATTATTGCATCATTATCCTTTCAATATCTGTAGGGTTAATACTGATAGCCACCATTTTATTTCCCTTTCTTATACCTGCTAGAAGTTTGTGAACTGTATTGATATTTACAAAGAACAGACTTTTGTATTATTATTTTCTCTATTATTTTTCTGTTTTTAACTTTATTGATTAATGCTCTTCTTATCACTGTTTTATCCTTTTTATCAGCTTAGGGTATTTTTCTTATTTTAGATTCTTGAGGGAGAATATGACATTATTAAATTGAGACTTTATGTCTTTTCTAATGTAAGTGTTTAGTGCTATGAATTTTCCTCGAAGTAATGCTTTGGCTGTGTCCTAAAATTATGGTATCCTGTATTTTTTTTCCTTTCTTTCTTTCTTTTTTTCTTTTTTTTTTTTTTTTTTTTTTTTTTTTTTTTTTTTTTTTTTTTTTTTTTTTTTTTTTTTTTTTTTTTTTTTTTTTTTTTTTTTTTTTTTTTTTTTTT
>VMDO01024805.1:0-29149 GCA_007922755.1 Pedetes capensis | reverse complement strand
TCTTCTTCTTCTTCTTCTTCTTCTTCTTCTTCTTCTTCTTCTTCTTCTTCTTCTTCTTTTCCGGTACTGAGGGTTGAACCTAGGGCCTCACATTTGCATGCTTTGCAAGTGCTGGACCACTGAGCTGCACCCCCAGCCCTTTTTTTTTTCTTTTTTTACTTTTTGAGACAGGGTCTTGCTAAGTTACACAGACTGCTCCTGCTCTCGAATTTGCGATCCTCCTGCCTCTGCCTCCCGAGCCACTGGGATTACAGGCATGCGCCATCATGCCCAGCTTAACCTACCATCTTCTTTTGACGTTTCCTGTATCATTTAATATTTTCCCTGTAGAATCTTTCACTATTGCCACTTGAGGCTTGAATTTTTTCTTCAGTTCCTTAAACTAGAGAAATACAGAGCATGTTCTTCCCTTTTGGTTTTCTGCCTCCAGCTCTTTGCACATCTCATTAAAATATTTGATTTTTTCTTCTCGAGCTGCCCTTTGAAATCTTCTGTTTAGTTCCTTAATGTCATCATGTCAGCTGCTTGACATTCAAGGGCAAGTTTCAGAGTCTCTTTTGACATGTAATTTGGCCTTCTCTTTTTTTTCTGTCTTTTAAATAATCTTTTGCTTTCCTCATGAATGATGTCTTTGATGTCATGCCACAACTCATCTGGTCTTCTATCATTCCTGTCTAATGCATTAAACCTGTTATGGAGGTGGTATCTGAACTCAGGTGGGATATACTCAAGGTCATACCTTGGCTCTCATACATATTCTAATTTTTTTTCAGTTTCAATTTGAACCTGCATGTGAATAGTTGATGGTCTGATCCACAATCAGCACCTGGTCTCATTCTGACATTTGATATTGAGCTTTTCCATCATCTCTTTCCAGAAATGTATTTGATTTGGTTCCTGTATCATCTGCCTGTAGCCATACCACTGTGGTGTCCATCAGATGTCAGAAACTAAGCAGTGTTGAGCCTGGTTAGCACTTGAATGGGAGACCGCCTGGGAACACCAGATGCTGTAGACTTGGGAGCATGACCTGGCAACCCACTGCCAAAAAATAATTAGCCATTGAAAATTCATTGAATAGCCGAGAAGCACTAACCACAGTGTTTTGTCTGTTGTGCATAGGGTCACTATGAGTCAGACACAAACTTGATGGCACCTAACAACAACATGTTCCATCTGGTGGCATCCATGTGTATAGTCACTGTTTATGTTGGTGAAAAAAATGTATTTGCAATGAAGAGGTCATTGGTCTGACAAAATTCTGTCATGTGATCTCCAGCATCTTTTCTGTCACCAAGGCTGTATTTTCTGACTACTGAACCTTCTTTGTTTCCAACTTTTGCATTCCAGTCACCAGTAATTATCAGTACATCTGATTGCATGTTTGATCTATTTCATATTGTAGAAGCTCGTAAAAATCTTCCCTTTCTTCATTTTTGGCCTTAGTGGTGGGTGCATAAGTTTGAATAATAGTCATATTAACTGGCCTTCCTTGTAGGTGTATGGGTGTTATTCTATCACTGACAACATTGTATTTCAGGACAGATTTTGAAATGTCTTTTTTAATGATGAATGCAACCCCATTTCTCTTTAGCTTATCATTCCCAGCATAGTAGACCATATGATTATCTGACTCAAAATGGCCCATGCCTGTCCATTTTAGCTCACTGATGCCTAGAATGTCATTCTCTTTTAATGATTTCTAATTTTCCTAGATTCATACTACATACATTCCATGTTCCAATTATTAATGGATGTTTACAGTTGTTTCTCCTCATTTTGAGTCATGCCATATCAGCAGGTTGAGCACCCTGGGGCTTTACTCCATTTCCATCATTAAGGTTGCCTCTGCTTTGAGGAGGCAGCTCTTCCCCAGTAGACTTTTGAGTGCCTTCCAACCTGGGGAGTTCATTTTCTGGCACTATATCTGACAGTGTTTCTCTACTATTCATAGGGTTTTCAATGGCTAATTGTTTCAAGAGTGGGCTGCCAGGTCCTACTCCCTAGTGTGTCTTAATGTGGAAGCTCAGCTGAAACCTGTCCACCATGGATGACCCTGCTGGTATCTGTAATACCAATAGCATAGCTCTCGGCCTCATAGCAACACACAAGCCCCCACAGTACAGCAAACTGACAGACCCTTTTTTGATGTATCCTTATCTGTTTTTGGCATTAGGGCAATTCTAGCTTCATAGAATGAATGTGGTAGTGTTCCTTTCAGTTGTATTTTATGGAATAGTTTGAGAAGCATAGGTGTTAATTCTTCTCTAAAGATGTTGCAGAATTCAGCAATGAGTCTATCTGGTCCTGAGCTTTTCTTGTTGGGAGACTATTACTGCCTCTATCTTGCTGCTTGTTATAGGTCTGTTTAAATTGTTTATATCTTCTTGACTTAATTTTGACAGGTCATATGTGTCTAGATATTTATCCATCTCTTCTAAGTTTTCCACTTTTTTGGAACATATTTTTTCAAAGTATTCCCTAGTGATTCTCTGGATTTCATTTGTATCTGTTGTAATGTTCCATTTTCAATCTTGAGTTTTCTTAATATGAGTCTTCTCTCTTCTTCTTTTTGTTAATTTGGCTAAGGGTTTGTCAATATCTTTTTAAAGAATCAGGTCTTCGTTTCATCAATTCTTGCTTTTTTTTTTAGTCTCCATTTCATTAATTTTTCTACTCTGATCTTTATTATTTCTTTCCATCCATTGTTTGTTCTTTTTCTAAGAGCTTGCAGTACATCATTAAGTAATTTGTTTGAGGTCATTCTGATTTTTTAATGTAGGCACTCATAGCTATAAACTTCCCCCTTAGAACCACCTTTGCTGTATCCCAAATGTTCTGGTAGGTTGTAGTTTTATTTTCATTTAATTTTAAGAATTTTTAATTGCCTACATGATTTCTTCAAGTACCCATTGTTCATCTAAGAGTGTATTGTTCATTCTCCTTATATCTGTATAATTTCTGTAATTTCTCTTGGTGTTCATTTCTAGTTTTATTCTACTGTGGTCTGACAGGATACACTAAATTGATTAGATTTTTCTGTATTTTCTAAGACTTGATTTATGTTCTAAAATGCGATCTATTTTAGAGAAAGTTCCATGCGCTGCCAAGAATAATATATATTCTGTAGCTTTTGGGTGGAATATTCTGTAGATTTCTATGAAGTCCATTTGATCTATTGTGGTATATAACTCTGAAGCTTTGCTGATTGTTTTGTCTGAATGTCCTATCCATTGATGAAAGCAGGATATTGAAGTTACCCACTATTGATTCTATCTGGACCTGTCTGTCCCTTTAAGTCCAGTAGTGTTTTTTTAAAATGAAGTTGGGTGCACTGATGTTCAGTGAATATATATTTACAATTGTTATATCTTCTTGATCAAGTGTTCCCTTTATTGATATATAGTGACCTTCTTTTTCTCTTTGGACTAGCTTTCACTAGAAATCTACTTTTTCTGATAAAAGTATGGCTACTCCTTTTTTGTCTTCCACTTGCTTGGTATATCAATTTCCATCCTTTCTCATTCAGTCTGTGTGTGTACTTGCCACTGACATGTGCTCCTTGCAGGGAATAAACTGTTGAATATTGTTTTAAAATCCTATCTTCTAATCATTGTCTTTTAATTGGAGAGTTGAGACAATTCATTCATAGTTAGAGTTGTTGTTGTTGTTGTTGTTGTTGTTGTTGTTATTAGTGGTACTGGGGGTTGAACCTAGGGCCTCACACCTGCATGCTTTACAAGTGCTGGACCACTGAGCTGTGCCCCCAGTCCATTTAAAAAAAATTTTTTTTGAGACAGGGTCTCGCTAAGTTACACAGACTGCCTCTGGTCTCGAACTTGCAATCCTCCCACCTCCGCCTCCTGAGCCACTGGGATTACAGGCGTGCACCACCGTACCCGGCCAGTTAGAGTTATTATTGAGAGGGGTTTGCTAGTACTTATAACTGTGTTGGATGTTTTCCTGATTGGCTCATATACTATTTGTTCTTTTCTTTCTCCCTTATTTATATTCAGGGTTTGCTGGTTTTTTGAGTTAGACATAGCTAATACTTTCCTAGTTTTGTTTAGTTTGTCTATTCTTCCTTTCTTTTGTTCTCATGGTGGAACTCTTTCTTCCTTGTGTGTGTATGTGTGTAGGATTCCTTTAAGTACCTTCTGCAGTGCTGGCTTGGTGGTCGTGTGTTGCTTTAGTGTGTGCTTATCTTGGAATATCTTTATTTCACCATCAATTTTGAATGATAAATTTGATGGATATAATAATCTGGGTTGGCAGTTATTTACTTTCAGGACTTGAAGTATATCATCCCATGCTTTTCTAGATATTAATGTTTGTTCTGAGAGGGCTGATGTAATTCTAATGAGCTTTCCTTTGTAAATGAGTTGGTGTTTTTCTCTTGCAGCTTTTAGTATTGTTTCTTTGTTCTGTAATCTTGGCATTTTAATTATTATGTGTCGTGAGGAAGTTCTTTTCTGGTTATGTCTATTTGATGCTTTAAATGCCTCACATGGTGAATGCCCATTTCTTTCCCCAGATTTGGGAAATTATGTGCTATAATTTCACTGAATAGGTTTTCTATGCCTTTAATTTTTACCTCAGCTCCTTCTTCTATGCCATGGATTCTTAGGCTTGGTCTCTTGACTATGTCCCAGAGTTCTTGAAAATTGTGATCATCTTCTTTTATTTCTTTTTTCTTTGTTGATATCTAAATATAGCATTTTCTCAACCTTGTCTTCCATCCCTGGTATTTTATCTTCTGGTTCATCCAGTCTATTGGTGATGCTTTCCACTTTGGTTTTATTTGGTTTATTGAGTTCCTCATTTCCAACATTTTTTTTTCAAAATCTCTTTCCTTGCTGAAAATCTCATCCATTTTACTGACTTTGTCTTTTACATTGGTGACTTTCTGACCTAGGTCCTGCATTGATTTCCTTACTTCATTTATTTGCTTTTTATGTCTTCTTTGAAGTCATTGATCACTTTTACAAGTAGACTTTTAAATTATTTAACATTTATACTGTTTCAGTATTTTGGGATTCAGTGGTTAAAGAGTCATGGCCTTTTGGAGGAGATGCATTGCCTTGGTTTTTCATGTATCTTATATTTCTGATTTGTGATTTGTGTATAGGGGTAAATATCACTTCCCATTTTATTTGGGGGTCTTCTTAGTATGCAGCTTTCTCTTGAGATGACAATCCCCAGTGCCACTCCCAGAGAGGAAGACAGACCAATGTAACAGGTACAATACCTGAAAAAACCAGATATAGAAACACACTTAAAATCACTTAAAGCCAACAAATGCACAACTAATGCCCATAGAACAAAGAATGGCAATAATAATATGGAGTAAGCTATGAAGTTATATTTGTGTTGAAAGTATAAAGAGTATTTGCCTGTAACAAGAAGGTGGGGCAGAGAAAGGGTGAGAGAAGAATGCCTCAAGAGTGAAGTAAAAGAAAGGAAACAGATCTAGAAAGGAAATGAATGTTATGAAGAGGGAGGAAAAGGTACAAAAGAAAAAATGATTGCACGACAAGGAAAAAGATATATAAATAGAATTAGGTAAACATAAACAGGGCAATAGAAAGTAGTAAGCGTAAGAAACTTAAAGTATAAATAGAAAAAGAGAGCTACTTGGCAGAAAAAGATTTTTTAAAAAAACAACTAACAAAGAGAAAAGATGAAATTGCATTTAAAAAAGGGAAATGAGGAAATGAAAATTAACAATGGAAAGAGGGAAAGAATAGAAAAAAAGAAAAAGAAAAAAAAGGGTCTGGACACCAACTTGCTCCCCCACAAGCCCTGTGTCTCTAGGAGCTGAGGCAGGAAGATCTTGAGCCCCAGGCCAGAAGCAGCCCGCACAATTCAGTGTGACACTGTCTCCAAGCAAAAATAAGAAAAAGGCTGGAGGTACTGCACAGTGGCATAGCACTTACCCATGCAAAGCCCTAGGTTCAATCCCCAGCACAACAGGAAGACGAAAAAGGAGGAAGTGGTGGAAGAGGAAGAAGAGGAGATGATGATGATGATGGTAGTGGTGGTGGTCGTGGTCAGTTGAGGATGATGTCTTTTTATCTGACCACAGCTCAGAGTTGACACTCTCTGTAGGGGTGGGGCTTGCTTCCGAGCAATTTTCCCAAGCCTCTTGCTGCCTGAACCTCTCAATGTGTCACAGTCCCATCTGCCCCCCTCACTGTAACTGCCTGCTGCCACTATGTAGCTTGCTGGAGTTGTGATGGCTCACTCTGAGGCTCTCCAGTGGTGATAATTTTTTTGTTTCCTTGCCCCTCAGTGTAGCTCAGTGTCAGGCAATAGGTTCCCTCTCAAGATGGCACAAGGTCATGGTCTTCTGAGACATGGACCTTGAGAAAAAGGATCCCTCCTCCAATGTTGAACCCCCGTCTCAGTAATGAAGAGCCACTGAATGACCAGATCCCCAGAAGAGTTCAAGGGCTTCAAGGACTGTGGGCTAGTCCTGTGAGACTGCCAGGCTGGTGGCCAGGGTTGTCTGGCTTACCTCTTTGGATGTTTCCCTTCCCCCATGGGAAGCTGCAGCAGGAGGTGTGTCCTGCTTACTCCTCTTGGTGCCTGGCTCGTTCTGCAACCTGGAACCATCTCACAATCTCAGTGGTTTCTATGCTTTTCCAGACATTCTTTCTTTGGAAAAGAGTCCACTCCTTTTAACTCCTTTGTTTCACCACCTCACATGGAGGCCACCCTTAATCCGCCATCTTAAACTGGAAGTCTGTGATCTATTCCTGGTAGTTTTTGATATTTTATTCCTAATAAAGTGTGTTTTCTCTCTTTTGTCAGTCTTCCTAGAGGTTTGGCAATTTTATTGGTCTCTTCAAAGAACCAGCTGTTTATTTCATTGTTTTTTCTGCATTGTCTTTCTGATTTTCATTTTATTGGTTTCTGCTTCTGTCTTTATTATTTCCTTCCTGTTTCCTCCTGTCTAGCTCTACTTAGCATAATGAAGCAAAGTGTGTTATTGTTGAAAAATATATATGATGTCAATTCATTGCATCTTTCCAGATGGGTATAACTAATGATTGTGTCAGTATAAATACTGATATTTACAGGGAGTACATCAAAAGAAATTCCCTCCAAAACAAGGTAATGAGACTGGGTTTTTCTGGATTGTGCCTTGTGGTGTTACATAATGGCCATGAATCATTTCTGTAACTCAAGTTCTTATTTTAAATTGATGCAGAAACTCCCTGATGTTCCATGTGGTGTTTTGACCCCTGTGACCTCAAGGATTATAACGTACATGTTCCTTATTTCTCCAGCTGCTGGTAGATGTCCTGATGAGCTGTTAAGTGGCTACTCTGAAGTAGGAAGCCCAGGGTAGGCCTCAGAGTTCTACCATAAATAAGCAGGAGTTAGCCGTGATTCTTAACCATGACCATTTTCAAGTCTGTCTATAAAATAATATGACTATAACTAAAATCCAAAGCCAGGTCACTGCTTTCCATAAATCCAACTTATATTTCTAATTTGATGTTTTGTGATTGATATTTTAAAATATAATGACAAAATGCTCAGTTTTTTAGTTAATACATACACAACCTACATAATATTTTTCTTAGTCTCTTAAGTGTTGGTACTCACAAAGGACATGATTTTTGTAGCATAAACCAGTGATCATGGGATTATTTTAGCAGATGAGCCTCGTACATGTCCTGAGCACATTATGGTATCATGGTGGCTGTCCTGTTGGAGCTCTCATCTGCAAGGGACACATAGTGATGATGGGATGGCGAGAAAAGGAAGGATGCACATCTAGCCAGCCAAATGAACAAGTAACCTTCACACCAGAGTGTAGTAATATTGTCATTCAAGGACAAGTAAGAGCACTCTGCTTAGTACACTAAGTATACTAAGTACCTAGTATACTAAGCATACTAATTAGTACTTAATATATTAATATACTAATCAGTACTTAGTATACTAAGTATACTAATTAGTACATAGCATAATTAGTACTAACTATACTTAGTTTACTTAGTATTGATATACTAAGTATACTAATTAGTACTCAATACCAAGTATACTAATTAGTACTTAGTATACTGAGCATACTAAGTACTAATGAGTACACATAGTATACCAAGCACACTAAATATACTAGGTATTAATTAGTATACTTAGTACTTAGCATACTTAGTATACTTAGTATACTCAGTATACTTAGTGTACTGAGTACACTAATTAGTGCTGAGTATACGAGGTATACTAATCAGCACTTACTATACTTAGTATTTAGTATGCTAAGTACTTTGCATGCTTAGCAATAAGTATATTTAGCATTCTTAGTACTTGGTATGCTAAGTATACAAATTAGTATCTTATAAACAAAGTATACAAATTAGTATTTTGTATACTAAGTGTATGCTGGGATTTAGCTCAGTTGTTAGAGCACTGTGCTGCAGTCTCTGAGGTCCCGATTTCAATTCCCAGCACCACAAAAATGGGAGAAGGGCCTGGCAATCCACTCCCAAGGCAATCCTGAAACAGTCAGCCATTGAAAACCCTATGAGGGTCGCTATGAGTCAGATACCGACTCAACAGCACCTAACAACAACACAACAACAATTAGTATACTTAGTACTTAGTATACTTAGTTCTAAGTATGTTTAATATACTGAGTATACTAATCAGTACTTAGTATACTGAGTATACTAATTAGTGCTTAGTATACTAATTAGTACTTAGTATACTAAGTATACTAATTATTACTAAATATCCTAAGTACTTAGTATACTCAGTATACTCAGTACTAAGTATACTTAATACTTGGTATGCTAATTAGTACTTAGTATACTAAGTACTAAGTATGCTCAGTATACTTAGTACTTAGTATGCTTAGTATACTTAGTACTTGGTATACTAATTACTACTTAATATACTATGGGAGAAGGACCTGGCAATCCACTCCCAATGCAATCCCGAAACAGTCAGCCATTGAAAACCCTATGAGGGTCGCTATGAGTCGGATACCGACTCGACGGCACCTAACAACAACAACAACAACAACAACAACTTAATATACTAAGTATACTAATTAGTATTTAGCATACTAAGTATACTAACTAGTGCTCAGTATACTATATACTTAGCATACTCATTATACTTAGTACTTAGTATATTTAATGCTTGGTATACTAATTAGTACTTAGTATACTTAGTATACTAATAAGTACACAGTATACTAAGTATGCTAATTGGTACTAAGTATACTTAATACTTGGTATACTAATCAGTACTTAGTATACTAAGTATACTAATTAGTATTTAGTATACTGAGTATACTAATTAGTATTTAGTATACTCAGTATACTAATTAGTATTTAGTATACTCAGTATACTAATTAGTACTGAGTATACAAAGTACTGAGTGTACTCATACTTAGTACTTAGCATGCTTAGTACTTAGTATTCATAGTACTTGGTATACTAACTAGCACTTGTATACTAAGTACGTTGTTGTTGTTGTTGTTAGGTGCTATCGAGTCGTATGCGACTCATAGTGACCCTCATAGGGATTTCAATGGCAGATTGTTTCAGGATTGCCTTGGGAGTGGGTTGCCACATCCTTCTCCCATTTTTGCGGTACTGGGAATCAAACTCGGGACCTCAGAGACTGCAGTGTAGTGCTCTACCCACTGAGCTAAATCCCAGCCCGTACTTAGTATACTAAATAGTAATTAGTATACTTAGTGTGGGGCTGGGATTTAGCTCAGTGGGTAGAACACTGCTCTGCAGTCTCTGAGGACCCGAGTTCAATTCCCAACACCAGAAAAATGGGAGAAGGGCCTGGCAATCCACTCCCAAGGCAATCCCGAAGCACTCAGCCATTGAAAACCCTATGAGGGTCGCTATGAGTCGGATACCAACTCGACGGCACCTAACAACAACAACATACTAATTATATACTTAGTATACATAGTGTACTAAGTACTAATTAGTGTACTTAGTGCTGAGTATTAATTAGTATACTTAGTAAGTACTTAGTATACTTAGTGTTGGGGATTTAGCTCAGTTGGTAGAGCGCTGCGCTGCAGTCTCTGAGGTCCCGAATTCAATTCCCTGCACCGCAAAAATGGGAGAAGGACCTGGCAATCCACTCCCAAGGCAATCCCGAAACAGCCATTGAAAACCCTATGAGGGTTGCTATGAGTCGGATACCAACTCGACGGCACCTACCAACAACAACAACGTACTTAGTGTACTTAGCTAAGTACTAAGTATACTTAGTATACTAATTAGCGCTTAGGATATGTGCAAGGCTCATCTGATAAATAATCCCATGATCACTGGTTAGTTTACTTAAGCTATCAAAATCATGGGGTCCTTTGTGAGTAACAATACTTAGTGTTAGTACGCTAAGTATACTAAGTACAAAGTACTAAGGAGTTAGTACGTACTTAAGTAAGTCCTTAGTAAGTACTTAAGTGCTTAGTACTTAGTACTTAGTATACTAAGCACTCTGCTTAGTATAATCCTGTTAAACTGAGAATTTATGATAAAGCTCTTTGCAAGTTAGTGCAGGGAACAAAGGTGGAGAGAAGCCCTGAGCTCTTCATGTAATAGCATTTGTAATTGGATATTTTTAAAGAGTTTAAAAATGCTACTTTGTACTCACTTTGTCCTTTATAGGGAAGTGCTAGGGTACTGGTGTTGTAGGATCCAATCCCCTGAGTTGAAATCTTGCCTGTACCATTTCTACCTTTGTGACCTTGGGCAACTTATTTTACCTCTAACCAGTTTCCTTACCAATTAAATACGAACAATCATTGTGTGATAATAAAATGTGATTATAAAGAAATGTGATAAAGAATTCTCTCATTAGGGGCCAAGGATGTAGCTTAGTGGTAGAGCATTTACCTACCTAGTATATGCAAGGTGCGGGGTTGCATCCCCTGTACCATTAAATATTCTCTGTGGCATGTGGTAAGCACATAGTATATTTTAGCTATTATATTATGTACTAATATTATAATTAACCAACAATGAATGGTAACAGAATCCTGGTTTGTTTTGCTGGCATTTGTTATAATTTTTCAGTGCTATACTAGTATGGGCTGGGATTTAGCTCAGTTGGTAGAGCGCTGCTCTGCACTCTCTGAGGGCCCAGGTTCAATCCCCAGCACCAGAGAAACAGGAGAAGGATGTGACAATCCATTCCTGAAGCAATCCTGAAACAATAAGCCATTGAAAACCCTATGAGGGTCGCTATCAGTCAGACAAACTCAACGGCACCTAACAATAATAACAACATACTAATATAGTGAGTCTGATGTAAGTGACATTCTGAATGTGTAATTAATTGAAAGTACCATCTTAAGAAGTATGACATTCTTCTCACTTGCCTATTTCAGGTGACATAGTAGTATGATAATTTGGTCTTGTCTAGCAGTGTTTCACAACCTTTTTTCAGTATTGCTTTTACGAAGGAGCCTTGAAAACTTTTTTCCCAATTCCTGCCATGAAAATTTAATACCACAAACTGCTATGTATCTGCTTATGTACTAGGGAGCTTTGGATGGCTACAAGCCATTATACTATCTAAGAATTTTTTCTTCTTTTGTCCCATAAGAATCGGTTTTCACATCCATAAGCAAGATATCACCTTTATTGAGAATGCATGCTTTAGTGTAGTGGTTCTCAACCAAGGACACAGGCAAACATCTGGAGACAGTTTTGGCTGCTGCAACTTAGGTCAGGTGGAGGGTCTGCTGTTGCTGTCTGTTGGGTAGAAGCCAGAGATGCTACTAAACATCCTACAATGCACAAGGTCACAGTCTCCCACAACAGAGAATTGTCAGTAGTGGTGTGCTTATAAAACCTGACTATGATGGTAAGGTTAAATGTACCCTGAATAACCCAGAAATCATTGAGGAAGGTGGAAGTGTACCTTGTTTGGTCAAAGGCTACAAGGGAAAGAGAATTGCAGCAGTTGGATTCCTGACGTTCAGGTTGAACCTGTGGGCAACGTGGTTTGCTTATCTAGAATAAAAGGCCATCTTTGTTGTCTTAAGTATTGCTGTTGTTTTTAAAATGTAGTATTTTTTGTTCTATCAAATATGTATAAAAACATGTGTAAGTGCTTCAAATACATGCTCACTGTTTAGTGACAATTAACTTACTGTTTTATATTTTTGTGTGGATGTACCTTGCTTTATAAAATAATGAATTCCTAAAAATTTGGATAAATTCATTTTATATAAGATGAATTTGTTCCTTTGACTTCAGTATTTTGTATTTTGAGATGCTTAGCTTTAATTCCTAATTGGTCCTCATTTGGCCTTAGTCCTAACATTGTTGCTTTAAATTTAAATTTAGCAGCCTATTTGCCTCTCTGGGTTTTAGAGAATAGGAAAAATTTAATACAGTTATGTAGCCCAGTTGTAGGGTGCTTGCCTAGCACACATGTGGTTCTGGGTTCTATCCCCAACATCAAAAAAAAAAAAGGAATTTGGATTCATATTGAAAGTGAGATGACCTATTCTTTGTGGACATGGTCCAGGTCATGTGCCCAGAATTCCTGGCACCCCTTTTGTTCCCATCACACTCATGTTCCGTTCTTCTGCTGCTCAGAGTTGGTGTGGAGGAGCCCTCCGAAGAGGACCAGAACGAACACCGCTGGCAGTACTTCAGGTGACACGAGAGCATCCTTAGAAAACAATCAAGTAGCTTTTCTCTTCTTTCTAACAGATATTTCTCTTCACACTGTGGTTTCTTCCTTCCTGTGTATACCAGCCCTTGTTCATTTTAGTCAAGGGGTAGCAGGTTAAGTCAATTCTAATCATTCTTTCCCTACTTCTTCTGAGTTGATTGATGTGTGGGTGTTCTTGGCATTCTGTCCCCTTTCCCCACATTTTGGACCCCAAAGCCTGAGTTGGTAAGTACCTCCTTTTGGTATGGCTGAGCTTAGTGTTAAGAGCAGCTCATTTTCAGAGCCAGATACTTTTTCCATTAAATCCTGCTTGTTGTTGTTGTTGTTAGGTGCCGTCAAGTTGTGTCGGATTCATAGCGACCCTTATAGGGTTTTCAATGGATGATTGTTTTTTGGGATTGCCTCGGGAGTGGGTTGCCACATCCTTCTCCTGAAATCCTGCTTATGATCTAGTAAATAAGGCTTGCAAATTATACACAGAACTGTGATTTCGTATTTAAGCCATGACTGCATAGCTTACACTTCCTTGAGGAAATAACAGTGCTGCTGTGTTTTTTAAGGTATATATTTGTGTACTTGTAGCTTCTCTTGGTGATTCAGAAGATATGAATACTTTTTAAACAAAAGGATAAAGATTCCTCTAATGCAATTTGTTTTTCAGTATGTATCCAAATCTGTGATATAATTATGCTTAAGGGTGGTGATAATAGGAGCACACAGTAAAAACTTTAGTGTTTCTTCTTTCCTTTCTGCATCTCTCTTTCACATGCTTTCCTTTTGATCTGATTTTTAGTACTGGTGGATACCCACATGTGCACTGTAATCACCTGTGTGAAATTAATTGAAGTATTTAAATAGCTCATTGGCTTTATACTTTTCTCTGCTGCTCAAAATACACACACACACACACACACACACACACACACACACACAGAGGCATGTGTGCAATAAAAAACCTCGTTTTTGAGACCTGACTTTAAATACCAGTTAAGTTGCAGAGTAAACCTTTTCTATTGAAGCATCCCACCTTTAAAGAGGAAGGTCTTCCAGGCAAGTTTAATTTATTACACTTGAGACATGAGGGAATTCAGATTATGATATGGTCTTTAAGATTTTATATGAAGATGTGTGTCTTACATTCCTCAAATTATTCATAACCTTGACTCTTCAGATTAGAAAAAAATTATCAATGACTGGAGATGCAGCCCAGTGATATAGAGTTTGTGACTGCATGCAAAAAGCCTTGGGTTCGGTCCCTAGCACCACCAAAAACTATTGATTAAAGTAGGACACTTCTAAAATTTCTGAGGTTTCATGGCCTCATATCTTAACCAGAATGGTAAAATTATTATGCCAGAAAGGAAGTTATTAATTTTTGGCATTTATTTATTCCAGAATGAGCACATCAACTTGACTGCTTTATATTCTCATCTGGTATGGGATTTCCATATTTGTTTCATTCTTCATGAAAATAGTGAAAATTCAGTTCATTCTGGAAAAGACTGCTGTATGTGTTCCAAGGAGCTCAGCTTAAATGTATCAGGGGAATGCTAACATATGATATAATGAAGCAGCACAGACAGTTCCAAATTTATGTAGTATCCAGGAGCAAAAGCTTTGTGACAGGTCAGTAGAGAAATACATATTGTGGATAGTTGCCTGAAACTAGGAATTTTGGAAAGTTAGGGGACCATGACAAGTCTTCTATGGCTTTAAATCTGCAATTCAAATCCTGTACTGATTTTTCTTGCTGCTTAGCGCCACACCAAACACCCTGGTCTATTGCCTTACCTCCTGTTCCCAGAGACCAGTTTGGTTCTGGGCTCTGCCCCAAGGGTGGGGCCTTTTGTAGGGAGCCCCAGGGTCCTGTGTCATCCTTGGGGACTGGTCCAAAGGGCCCTCAAGCATGCCAGAAAAGGACTTATTAAATCACCCTAAAGTAAACAGCCTTGAGTGGGGAAAGAAATTTCAGGACAGCATCATTTGTGTCCCATGTTCCTGATCTGTTTTCTTTTTACAAAGCAGTAGCAAGCTGGGAAGCAGGTCTTTGGTTTTTTTGTGGACTTCTCCTATCTAGCAACTATACCAGTAGTAGGATCCTCTGTCTCTGGGAGGGACTGGGAGGGTCTGGGAGGGCCTTTCAGGCTTGCTACTTTCAGGAGTTTGGGCTACATTTCAGACAGGTAGTGGGTAGCATATGGCTACAGGAAAGGTTGGAACTTCCATGCACAAAGATTATAAAAACCAGGAAAGGGGGCGCTGGGTAGGACTACCCTCCAAACCACAAGTTTCCAGGGGAGGTACACAAGCAGATAGGAACATGGCTACATTGGTTGGAATTTGGCTAACCATATGTCGCCATTAACTAGTGTTTGTCTCCTTGCCTTTTGCTTTTAGGAGAAAGAGAATCTCAACAGAATATTCCAGGATTTATCTGGAAAAGAAAACCACATAATTACTTGTATATATTTGCCTAGGGAGAAGGACCCGATAGCCCACTCCCGAAATAATGGCCATTGAAAACCCTATGAATAGCAGAGAAGCACTGGTATAGTGCTGGGCATAACACAGTGTCCAGGAGTGTTTCCTTCTGTTGTACGTAGAGTCACTATGAGTCAGACCTGACTTAACAGCACCTAACAACAACAACAACAACAATAGATTTGCCTATTACTTATAGTTACCTTTTGTAGAACTCGTATGTTTATGAATATTTATAATTTGTGGTTTTCAGGTCCTGAGATAATATGAGCCCATGAATCATCAATATTAGTAGATTAGATTCAACTAGAGAGACTAGAAAATGGACTGATGTGTTTTTGAAACATTTTTACCATGGATGTGATTAAGTATTCTTCTTTGTTGATTGTGAAAATTTTTAAATGGAGAGAATAAAAAAATGAATCCCCAAATACTAAATTGGATTCACTGCTTAGTAACATTTTGTCATTTGAGGGGTCATTTTTGTCCTCTTTCTCACTTTCAACTATTTCAAAATACTTCAAAGTATATTGCAGATGTCCTGACTCTCCACCTCTAAACTCTTTAGCATCTGTTTCCTAGAAATTCAGTCTCCTACATGATCACAATACCTATATCACACCTGGGAAAAGTAATAAGAATTTTATACACACACAACCACACACACACACACACACACACACACACACACACAGAATCCAAAGTTTACTTTGATTGTCATGTTTAGTCTTTTTAAATCTAGAAACACCCCCTCGTCTCTTTAGGACATTGCATTTTTTTAAGTATTCAGGCTAGTTATTCCACAGAATGTTCGATAATTGGAGTTCTTCTAATGTTTTCATTATGACTAGGGATAATCACCTTTGTAAAAAATACTGGAAAAATGATGTTATACACTTCTTGTCGTATTCTTATGGGTGATGCATATTGTCAGACTGCCCCATTATTAGTAATGTTACATTTGATCATTTGGTTAAGGTAGTGACCCTGGGTCTCCCTGCTGTCAAGGTGCCATTTTTCTTTTTGCAATTAAAATGTAATCTGTAGAATGATCTTTAAATTCCATGTGAATGGCCAATTCACAACCTTTTACCCAGTGGTAAAATCATTTACTAATGATCCTTGCTTGAAATAGTGATTATACTGGGGGTAGAAAATGGAGATTTTCTAATTCTATCTTTTCTTTCACTTTTATAAGATGACATTCCTTGTAAAGAGCTTTAGAGGATTTAAAAATTTATTGTCTGTACCAATGAAGAAATCTCTCTTCATCATCTAAGTAATCACCTTAAACAAAATTTTACTTAACATATATGGGACTTGGAGTTGGGTCTCTACAGGACCCTACCATGAATTTGGGGTTTATTACTGAGAAAGCAAAAAGTTAGCAGACAGTTGTCACTTTTTTAGTAGAGAAAAAAGTAATAGTAGAGAGACATGGCTGAAATTAGTACTTTCTTGAACCTATACTCTTCAATTCAGTAGCCATGTGCCATCTGTGCCTATTTAAATTTTAATCAATGACAACTGAAATGTAAGATAAAATTCCTCACTCAGACTAGCTACGTTCCAAGTGTTCAATACCCACATGTGGGTAGTGGTTACTGTATTGACAGCGCAGGTAGAGAACACTGCCATCGTTGCAGGAAGTCTTATTGGACAGTGCGGATCCAGAAGTATTCTCAGGCTTCCCCAGAACAAAATGGCAAGCCTCACAGATTTGGGGTAAGATTAGAGTGGCCCTACTTTCCTGAGTTTGCCAAGTTATTGTTATATTTTGGCCTTTGTTTGGAATTCTGGCCTAGCCACATGGGCCTAGGATGAATGGATGCACTCCACTGACGTTTTTAGTAGTTGAGTGAAAATGGTCCAAGCCTAGTCTTCATAAGAAGTTCTTGTTAAACAACTTATTTTAATTCTTGTTGGACAGGTTTTCTTCTTCTGGTAGAAATTAGTTAAAAGAATAGAGGGGACTAAATTTTGTCTGGTAGCTTTTACTGTATTTGAGTTTATTTTCTTCATTATGCAGGGCACACTTAAGTCTTTCTCTTTTATCCATTGTTGTTGTTGTTAGGTGCCCTCGAGCCGGTATCTGACTCATAGCGACCCTCATAGGGTTTTCAATGGCTGAGTGTTTCGGGATTGCCTTGGGAGTGGATTGCCAGGCCCTTCTCCCATTTTTGCGGTGCTGGGAATTGAACTTGGAGCCTCAGAGACTGCAGCACAGCGCCCTACCCACTGAGCTAATCCCAGCCCCCTTTATCCATAGGCCTCCTATTTCATCTGGGCTTCTAAGTCAGTTTCCTTTATCATGACTGACATGGAAACTACTTTAAAAGCTAATATACCTCTTTCAAAATCCACAGTGCAGAACGGAGAGATTATTAGTGACAGATCTGAAGTGTCATGTTCTTGGCCACATTAAACTTCTCACCCTCCAGCAGCCTGTCTGGTTAGGCTGAGGACAGCCATGCCTCCTGCCATCCTGGTGGACTGACGGAGAGACTCACCACACTCTGCTCCTCTGAGTCTGTACCCATCTCTGGGAAATTAGTCTGGCACAGAGTGGGTTTGTGCTGCTTTAGAATCCACAAAATGAGGCCTAATATTGTATTCCTAGCTGTTGACCTTACAGATGTGGACAGAACCACCATATAGAAGACATTTCTATATGGAATGTACATTAAGAGACTAAAAACACGTGAGGGTTTAAAGATCAACAGGTAGGAGCTGAGCACCTTGGCACATGTCTATAATCCCAGTGACTCTGGAGGCTGAGGCAGGAGGATCCCAAGTTCAAGTCCAGAGGCAGCTTGTGTAACCTGGGGAGATTCTGTCCCCAAAAATAAAAAGCCCTGGAGGGTTATTCAGTTGTAGAGTACTTGCCTAGCATGCACGAGCCCCTGGGTTCAAACCCCTAGTACTGGGGAAAAAAAAAAAGACCAACAGCTTAAAAAATTCAGTATACATTCTCTCCTCTAGCCACTTTTGTAAGATACTTTTTATACCCTGGGGCTGTGATATGACTCTTGTGAGCAACCCATGGGCTCCTTCATTGATGGTCTTCATGTCAAAAGATCTCCGTGAAGTCTGTAGTTCAGTCAACCGTGGATAAAGTCCAGTGGTGAGGACAAATCTCTAGCCATCAGAAAGCACTGCCTAGACTAAATGGCCATTAGCACGTAGCAAAGTCTGTCTAATTCAACATGAACTTCCCATCTAGCCACAGCCCACAGGGAACAAATCTGGGACTAGACTTACTATATGCTTTAAGCATTCCAAAATAGTGTCTGGCCCAGGAGGCACTCAGTAAATATTTACTGAACACCACATTCATATTATGGTTTAAAACTTTGCGTCCAGCACAGTGTGAGGTGACTGCCCCCTTTCCTTCTCTAGCCACCTTCCTGAGGGCACACACCTTGGGCAACTGCTCTGCTCACCAAGCTAGAGTGGGACAGAATAAAAGTTGGATTTGTGAGGTTGGATCCACCTGTGTTGTCTTGTATCCCCATTTCCATATAGCCTCTTTTCTCAGGAAAGGTCTTGGCTATCACAGGTTGGGGAGGGGAGCGAGAGGAGGAGGAGTCAGCACCTGCACACTGGGCTTGGCGTATCCATTGTCTGGTTATTGGAATTAACATCTGGTATCAATCAGCAAAGATACCCCTGTCACAGACCACCTGGCACCTCTCTTCAAGCTCAGATCTGACCTCATCTGCTGACGGCTCCATTCTCCATTTATTTTTTTTGTGTGTAAAAATTTAAAAAAATACTTATTGCATACTTGGTAAGCACTCTACCACTGAGCTGCACCTTTAGCCCCTTTTTTATTTTTTTGAGTCAGGGTCTTGCTTAGTTACACAGGCTACCTGTGGCCTCGAACTCGAAATCCCCCTGCTTCCACCTCTTGAGTCATTGGGATTACAGGCCTGAGCCACTGCATCTAGCTCAGTTCTCCATTTACGTTTTATGACACCCTCTGGTTTTTGTGATACTAGAGGGAGTGAGGGTACATACAAGATGTTCCTAGTGTCTTTGTTTTCTCCCCTGCCCCATGTCTGTGTCAAGACTATTGGCCGAGTGCTTTTCAGGAATTTGTCGTGAGTGGATTTTGCCACTTTGCCTTTTCTTGCTATCTTTAGTTCTTGCTCAGTATGTGAATTCTCAGGTCATTTTTGATGTAGGAGGGTGAAGGGGCACAAGGATTAAAAGCAGGTCAGGACTCTAGTTAATGATACTCTTAAAAAGAACATATTGAAACACTTATTAAAAGGGTCAGGCAGCCATTATTCAGGATAATTACGGTTGGTACAAGGACTGCTATGATCAGATTTAGCAGTGGGAGAGAAACAGGAATCAATAGGTGAAAAATTACTAAGAGGAAACATAAGGGGTAGGTAAGGGGGGATTCTGGCTAAACCAACAGAACAAGATTCGTGCTGAAAACAGGCCAGCATGATAAGACATCATCTGGGAAATGATAGAGGATAAGGAACCCCATCGGATATTGAGGGTGACTGGGGAGAGGGATTCTGGCTAAACCAACTTAGGAAGATTCCTGCTGAAATTAGATAATGGAAAGATAGACACAGAAGCCTAAAAGTCAGGGCCCGGTTGGGAAGAGGATTCAGAGGAGCCTGACTCAAGTTTGGTCAGAAGATATTCTTTGTCACTTTGCATGCTAAAATGTGAGTAGTCAGGGGGAAGTGTTCCTATGTCTGCTGCTTTATTTCAATGCATCCCTCAAAATAAAATGGGGGATGGAGAAATGGATAAATAAGTAATGAAGAATCTACGGTCCTATGTTAATGGTAGAATCTTATAGTGGTGGGCATACAGATGTTCATTATAGGTTCCTTCAGCATTTCCCTATATATCCAAAGAACTTCATAACAAATGTTAAAACAGGGCAGGTTGGAAACATGGAAGCAGCCACATGGGAAGGACCCACATTTTGGTAACAGGGATTACCTGATGCAGAAAGGCAGATAGACAGGATATACAGTTGCGAGCATGTGCCATTTTCCAGAGGCCTTGCTTAGGGCACAACCACACAGGAGCCATCATTCTCAATGCTTTGGAATCTGCTGTGGCATCTGACCTGACTTATGCATGACAGCCATTCTCTCCTTGTAGCTAACCACTCCTTCTGCTTTGGGAAGATGGTCTCTGTCTTTTAGCCAGCATGGTTGCCATGGGCCAATCTAATGCTTTCTGTTTTTCTCCTCTCTCCTTCCCTGCTAACTTTCAGAGTTGGTGTTGACCCAGATCAAGACCCACCACCCAACAATGACAGCTTTCAAGTCTTGCAAGGGGTAAGTCACAAGAAATATGTCTTCCCAGGGAAGACGTGATTAATAATCACTAAAATTGCCAGAGGGCTGGGATTTAGCTCAGTTGGTAGAGCGCCACTCTGCAGTCTCTGAGGTCCCGAGTTTGATTCCTAGCACTGCAAAAATGGGAGAAGGACATGGCAATACACTCCCAAGGCAATCCCAAAACAATCAGCCATTCAAAACCCTATGAGGGTCACTATGAGTCAGACACGGCTCGATGGCACCTAATAATAACAACAAAATTGAGAGAACATTCGCCCCGTGTGGGTGCCCTCATTATCATCTCTATGACAGCCTTTTGAGATGGCTACTATTATCCCCATTTTATAGGTTAGGAGCTGAAGAATGAGGGTTTCAGTGAGTCAGCAAAGGCTAGAAAATGAGAAAGTGGTGCATTTTGTAAGTAAAACAGGACAAGAGCAGCTGGATACTAAGATGGGGAAAGATTTCATCTTGACAGTTCTGGAGTCAAAACGTCCCCCAGCCTACTGTTTCCCATCTCTCCTCCCTCTGCACTCAAACACCTGCCAAAGGAAGGGAGTGAGATGGTTTGATTGGTTTCGTGCAGCAGAACTTAACTATACATCTTGTAAGCCCTGCACACTGGAAACACTGTGCTTGAATTAATTCAGTGACCCACTTGCTGTCACTTTTCCATGGAAATATTTGAGAAACAGCAGGTCCAAAGTGGTAAGTGTTCTGGCATTTAACCTGTGTGTGACAGCTAAAATAGCCCTTCTCCCCAGGCAGAGTGAGCCTCCCGTGGTGGGCCTGGATGGAAAAGCTCAGTGTTGCTGGAGGCTCCCAGGTGACCCAATCGCACTGTGAATGGGCAGGCAGTGACTTCTGCTGCATTCCTCATAGTACCCTATTTGCCATCCTGAAGCTGTGTCACAGCTTCCCTCTGACCTCCTCCTTCCAAGTCTTATGCACAGGCATGAAGAAGGGCCTTCAGCATCAGTTCTGCTGACCTTCTTAAAGCTTTCAGGCTGGGAAAAACAGGTGACCTTCCGGGTTGGTTCCCCAGGCTGCCCTCTCAGCAGTGACTCATGACCCCGTGCAGGACGGGCCTTCTTTCTCAAGATCCTGTCAGTCTGTCCTGCTCGTTCCAGTGAGCCACTAACACCAGGGCAGGGGGAGCACTCAGTGGTCTGAGAAATTGAGAAACAGAAATAAATGGGCTTCTTATTTTTGAGTGAAACCCTGGATTCTGGTGGGTTCCCCTGAAGTAAATCCAGGTCACATGCTCTGTGTTGCCATGAAACCGACATCAGAGGTCGGGAAAGTCCAGATGTTTGCCCTCCACTGGAAAACACAGTCCTCTTGACCTCATTTTTCTAAATGATCTTCCTAAAAACAACAAACCAACAATGACAGTGATATTTGAAGGGAAAGCATTTCTTACAAGGACAGTTTTCCTCACTGGTTCTGGAAGCCTAAGGTTGTAAACAGCGTCATGACTACGGAGCTACAGATCATTAGCTCATGTGGGAGAAGGAAAGGAGCACTTGGCTGGAACATTTGGCTCTATGTGAGCGAGGCATAAGAATATTGTGGGCAGACTTTGACTTTCTGTTCCTAGAGGTTTGACTCATTAGAACGAAACGAGATGAAAAAATGCAGTTGCTTTGTTTCTCTGGAGGTCTTGGTGACTTTGCAACCAAAACAAAAACAAGCCCAGCTGGAAACAAGTTGCCTGGCCCCAGGGATGGCCTCTCACCCTATGAAAGGAGGTGACTTTTCATGTCAGACCAGACACAGCTGAGATTTCTGTTGGCCGGATGTGCAGACACATCATTCACTTCCTTCCCCAAGTTTCCAGAAGGGCACTCATTGACAAGTCCCCTTCGGAAGAGCTCAGGGCATGACTCCCCAGCTTTAGCAGAACCAGCGCAAGAGCACAAGCGGGATGTTAATGGCATGTGGAGGAAAGGAAACTACTGTTTCCACCTGTGTGCGTGCATGCATGCGTGTGCGGATATGCGTGCATGTAAAGAGAGCCGTAGGAAATCAGCCGTTTATAGTTGCCCTGCCATAGGACTTTGTGCACAAGTTGGATTCATTTGTTTCTGAGGCCTCCCCATGTTTTCCTCCAGGCTGAAATCTGATCCTAAGCCACCTAAAATTTTAACTTCAAACAGTTGCTGAGTGACTTTCCTCAAATTAGTACTCTTTGGAGTTCCCTCGCCCCCAAGTTTTGTTTTTTTTTTTTTTAATTGCCTCCTTTGGCCCTTTCTTTCCCTTTCTGAAATCCTTTGTTTTCTAGAAGCTCTGAATTAGTTTTAATTTGTTCATCCACTTCACAGTATATATTTAGCACTGTTATGTATCAGACCTTTCAGGCTCTGGGAATATGCCTGCAACAAGAAAGATGAATCTCTGTCCTGAAGGGCTGGACATGGTGAGAATGTGATGGAGGAGGAGGAGATTGGCAGAAGCAGTGGCAGATGACCTTATGTGCTCTTCCCCCAGGAAGCACAGACCTGTTCTTGCTACTCAGTCTCCCCAGAGCACAGCAGCTTGGAAGTCATGAAAGAACTTGTTAGAAATACAGACTCTCAGACCTCACTCAGCCCCATAGAAATAGGATCTGCATTTTCACAGTATCTCCCAGAGATTTGTGTGTAATGTGCAATGGGAAAAGCCCTGGGCTAGGCAAAGTGAAACTCTGGAAAGAGTTTTAAGCAGGGAAGGAAGGTATCCCATGGCCCTGTCAGAGATTTGATTTCCAGTTTTTAACCTTTTACTACCAAGTACAGAGATGTCTTCTTGTTACGTGCTGTCGAATCGGTATCTGACTCATAGCGACCCCACGTACAACAGGCAAATCACTATTGTCAGTGCTTCCCTGCTATTCACAGGGTTTTCAATGGTGGATTGATTTTTGGGAGTGGGTTGTGGGGTCCTTCTCCCAAGCCTACAGTACCTGGTGTTCCCAGGCGGTCTCCCATCCAAGTACTAACCAGACCCGACCCTGCTTAGCTTCCGAGATCTGATGGGATCGGATACCACAGGGCTATGGCTGCAGTCCTGAGATGTCTTAGATGACATAAAAAAGACCCAAGTCAAGTTACATAATTTATTTGCTCTTCTGTTCTTTATCAGTTTCCCAGGGCCACTATAATAAATTACCACAAAGTTTGTGACTTAAAACAACACAGTTGTTTTGTCTGACAGTTCAGTAGGTCAGAAGTCTGGTGGGCTCAGCTTGTTTCTCTGCTTGCTTCAAAGCCAAAATCAAAGTATGAGTGGGTTGGGCTCTGAAGGAAAAGCCACTTGCAGGCTCATTCAGGTTGTCGCTAGAATTCAATTCCTTTCAGTTGTAAGACTGATGTCCCACATCCTGTCTGTCTGTCTGTCAGGGGTCATGCTCATCTCCTAGAAGCCACCCACATTTCCTGATTCATGGCCCCTTCCATCTTCAAAGCTAGCAGTGATGGCCCTTGTCACCTGAATCTCTCCTGCCTCTTCTTCCACTGAGCCTTTCTGATTCATTTGCACTCCTTATCCACTTTAAGAGTCTGTGTGATTGTCCTTAGCCTACCTGGATAACCTGACATCTGTCCTCAAGTCCTTTTTGCCGTGTGTGGCGTACCAGACTCCGGAGATTAGGATGTAGAAATTTTCAGGTGTTCTGTGTGCCACATGCTCCATCCCTTGAAAAAAGTAAGCTGTTCTTATTATTGTAACTTAAGTTTATTAACATTATATCAGAATGTTAATAAAATATAACCCTATAAAGACATCAGCATTCATTAGTTCTATAAAAATATTTCAAAAACAGGATTATTTGCCATCCTTCAGTTCTTTAATCAGCTTTCTTTATGATATTTATCAGTGTGTGTGTGTGTGTGTGTGTGTGTGTGTGTGTGTGTGTGTGTGTGTGTGTTTTGTCTGTTCAGTCTCTTTCTCTGGAAGGGGGCAGGTGCTGAGTCTTCCTCTTCTTTTTGTTTCCAGCACAGACCACAGTGCCTAGCACATAGAAGGCACTTCATGAATGAAGAAAAAATAATAGATTTTCACTGTTACATGCTCAAAAATGGTAAAAATCAGAGTTGACAGTATTTATTTTTGAAGAGGTTTCTCTATTAATAATGTCAGTTATTCTTAATAGTCTTAATCTAAAAGATTAAGAATTTCTTGTGTAAAAAAACATACAAGGGCTGGGTGCTGTGGTGCATGCCTGTAATCCCAGCTACTCAGGAGATGGAGGAAGGAGGATCGTGAGTTGGAGGCCAGAGGCAGCCTGCACAACTTAGTGAGACCCTGACTCAAAATAAAAAATTTTTAAAAAGTGCTCAGTGGTAGAGCACTTGCCCAGCATGCACAAGGCCCTGGGTTCAACCCTCCAGTGCTGCCAAAAAAAAAGCCACACAGGGTAGCCTAATGATATTAATGACTAGGTGCTTGAGATGACATATCCAGTCCTTGGAAATGAACTAAATTAACAATATTAACTCTTACTGTGTGCCAGATGTTATCAGGGAAACTGAGGTACCTGGAGAGGCTTGAATAAACCTGGAAAAACCTACAGGAACTTCAGTTCCCTGGATGAAGTGACCTAAGATTAGAAGGCTCCCCCAGGCAAAGTAAAAGACCAGAGGAAAGGTCAAGCAAGCTTTTTTTTTCTTCTTCTATTTTTGTGGTACTGGGGGTTGAACCCAGGGCCTCACACTCGCATGCTTTACAAGTGCTGGACCACTGAGCTGCACCCTTGGCCCCATTTTTTTTTTTTTTACTTTTTTTCTGAGATTATAGGCATGTGCTACCGTGCTCGGCTCAAGCAAGCTTTTAACAAAAGGAAAAACACCTTGGATACATGTACAAAGTAGGCACCCTGAGAGATCCAGGGTGGTGCTCCCCTGAGTTTTATAGAAACCAGAGTAAGGCAGCGGTCCACCCAGTGTGCTGTGAGCTCTGGGTATGAAACTCCAGCTCCACTTCTCTAGGAATCCTATGTGGTTTAGCACTTATGGAGCCTGGGTTAGATGTTGTTGTTGTTGTTAGGTGCCATCGAGTCAAGTCCGACTCATAGCGACCCTATGTACAACAGATTGAAACACTTCCCAATTCTGTGCCAGGTACACAATCTTATTTATGTTTAAGCCCATTGTTGCAGACAGTGTGTCAGTCCATCTAGTTGAGGGTTTTCCTTTCTTTCCCTGACCTGCCACTCTCCTAAACATGTTCTTCTTCTCCAGGGATTGGTCCCTCCTGATACATGTCCAAAATACGTAAAACGCAGTCTAGCCATCCTTGCTTCCAAGGAGCACTCTGGTTGCACTTCTTCTAGGACAGATCTGTTGGTTCTTTTGGCAGCCTGTGACATACTCAATATTCATCTGCAGCGCCATAATTCAAAAGTGTCAGTTCTTCTCCTGTCTCCCTTATTCAATGTCCAGCTTTCACAACCATATGATGTGACTGAAAATACCATGGCATGAGTCAGGCGCACCTTCGTCTTCAATGTGACATCTTTACTTTTCAGTACTTCCTGCTATGTGCTCCACGCTGTTCTTGAACATGTGATCTTCTTGCCTAAGCCTCCAGAGTGCTGGGATTACAGGCATGTGCCACCACACCCACTTGCTTTTGAAGCATTTCTGAGAAGCCACGCTTGTGAACACCCTTGAAAGATGAATAGGGACCAGAGAGAAAGGGGATGTGTGTGTGAGTAGGTAAGAGGAAGAAAAGGTCTTCTAGGCTCTAGAAGCAGCTTAAGCTAAAGACATGTAGAGTGTATGAGCCCTTCTGGTGGAAAGCAGGTTCTGCAGAGGGGCAGGTGAGTAACCACATCCCTGCCTTTTCTGTGGGCAGCACAGGTTCATCTGTGTTTTCCCATATAAAAGAATTTATATGAGACAGAAATTATAGTACGTAGAGTAAGTTTATTAAAGATAGAGAATAAAGACATAGATTATAAAAGCATTACACCTTCCAGAAGTGAAGGTAGGCAATAGTAAAGGGGTATGGTACCCTGAGCTAAGGTGGAGTGTGCTATTTATAGTGGGGGTTCAGCCTTTAGGGGAAGGAAATAAAGGTTCTACCCTTTGGGACTGTGCCTGGAAAAGGTTAATAGATTTCCAGTGTCTTCAAGGACAGGGCTCAGGGGCAGGCATTTCAAAAGGTTATAGAAATCCAGGGCGCTGCTGGTCCTGATAAGTGAGCAGAATTCAGTAAAACAGTGTCCCTTTCCATTGCTGGGGGTGGTACACATCTCACAGTCTTATCATCCCTCCTGGATGAATGTAGAAGTGAGGAGTGATTTTAATTCTCTATTTCCTTTTAGCAAGTATGCTATTTGTGAGCATTTTACCTATCAGGGAAGCACTGACCACCAGACCAAAACCTTCATCCTACAGGAGGCTCACATTGAAATTCATGCTACAGGTGGCTAGAAAGCACATGACTAGGCTGGGAGGTAGCTGGCTGCAGAGCCCTCTGTTCCCTTTCTTCCTGCTATTACCCTCTAACACCCCCACAAAGACCTCTCTGTACTACTCTAAGCCCACAGAAAGGGCTGTCTTGACTTCTCTGTGGTAAAGTGCTTATCAGTCACCTTCTGCGTCAGCTTAAAAAATTAGTTCTGTTGCACAGAACTACCCTGATTTCCCCAAAGTGACCATGTGTGGATTTATCTAAGTTCTTCCTATATCTACTCATGCCTCTGACACCATTTCTTGGAATAAGAGATGTTCAATGTCCTTTTTACAAAATTAACACATTTGATTTGTCCTGAGTTTACGCTTGTAGCCTTTGGAGGTTGTCTCTCACTTTGCTCATATTTTGGGTTTTGTTGCAGAGTCTGAGATCACTTTATCCTACTTGTGGGTTTTAGGCATATTGCTTTGTGGCTTGAGAAGACCTTTTGTTAGTTTGCTGACAAATAGGCCCCCTTGTCTGGCCTTATTCATTTTAGTTGTCCCTTTGAGGACTCAAGAAGTGTCTTATAGCTTCCTTGAGGTTGTTGTTGTTGTTGTTAGGTGCCGTCGAGTCAGTATCTGACTCATAGCAACCCTCATAGGGTTTTCAATGGCTGACTGTTTCGGGATTGCCTTGGGAGTGGATTGCCAGGTCCTTCTCCCATTTTTGTGGTGCTGGGAATTGAACTCAGGACCTCAGAGACTGCAGTGCAGCACTCTACCAACTGAGCTAAATACCAGTCCAGTCCTTGAGGATAGAAGGCAAGAACTTAAGTATTCCAGGCAATAATAAATGCATTGTGGTTTTGCTGAGGTTCAGATAACAGAGTAGGGGTTGTTTTTATTGTTGATTTAATGGAAAGAATGGAAGAAATTTATGTTGGGGAAGATGTATGGTGCCCGGTGGTTTATAATATCTTTCCTGATGATTTTTATCACTTTGCTCATTTTTTCTTTGAGATAAGATCTTGTTATGTAGGCCAGGCTGGCCTCAAACTCATGATCCTTCTGCCTCAACCTTCCAAGTGCTAGGTTTATGGGTATGCAACACTGTGCCTGGCTACTATTTTTTTTATTAATAGAACTCTACAGCCAATTAGAGCTTAGGACTGGGCATGCTGGCACATATCTGCAATCCCTGCACTTAGGAGACTGAAGCATGACAATGGTAAGTTTGAGTCTAGCCTGACTACATAGTGAGACTGTGTCTCAAAACAACAACAAACTGAGTGCTTAGAGCCTATAATTTTATAAAGAACCATTTAATTTCTCCATAAAGAAACATGCCTATCAGAAATTTTTCATGCCTATCCAATTTTTTCTACTCAGTTTTGTAGCATTTTGAAATCTTCCTAGCATTGTCATTGGTTGGCAATCTTTTACTCAAAGGAAGGATTGTTATCAGCAAATGGAGACATTTTTCTCTCCTCTTTCTCCCACAATTAATAAAAATTCAAAATTGGTCTCTCCTCATTTACATTCCCCCATCCACAGAAGGGCATATTTAACTAAGCCATTTCCATAACTGTCACTAAACATTCCTCAATTACCATGGGAACTCAATTTTGCTAGTTCTAGCTCTGTTTCCCTGGCTCCCTGGCCCCACTTTCCTAAAGCTGGTAGAGAGACAAGTGATCATGTCACCTGGAGCACCTGGGCAAGGACCACAGAGAACCCTTCAGCTAGTTTGTCAGGAAACTCAACAGTGTAGTCTCTTCAGGCGAGCTTTCAGGGAGCCTGGAAAGCTGGTTTTACAGAAGCTTCTTTACTATTCTCTATACATTGATTTTGGGCTGGGATTTAGCTCAGTTGGTAGAGCACTGCGCTGCAGTCTCTGAGGTCCTGAGTTCAATTCCCAGCACCGCAAAAATGGGAGAAGGACCTGGCAATCCACTCCCAAGGCAATCCCGAAACAGTCAGCCATTGAAAACCCTATGAGGGTCGCTATGAGTCGGATATGGACTCGACAGCACCTAACAATACACTGATTTTGCCTGCAGCCATAGCCCTGTGGCATCCACTCCCATCAGATCTCAGAAGCTAAGCAGGGTCGGGCCTGGTTAGTACCTGGATGGGAGACTGCCTGGGAACACCAGAAGCTGTAGGCTTGGGAGAAGGACCTGGCAACCCCCTCCCAAAAATCAATCTGCCATTGAAAACCCTATGCACAGCAGAGAAGCACTGACAATAGTGTTTCCCCTGTTGTACAGAGGGTTGCTATGAGT
>VMDO01024804.1:0-29149 GCA_007922755.1 Pedetes capensis | reverse complement strand
TCTGATGCCTTTTAAAGGTACCCTTCCTCATGTGGGGACTCAGTCTACCCATCATGAGTGGAAATGGACCTGGCACCTAGTGTTCTCAGGTGATTTCCCATCCAAGTACTAACCATGTCTGATCATGCTTAGCTTCTGAGATCTGATGAGATCAGACACCATAGTGGTATGGATGTAGGATATATATATATATATATATATATATATATATATATATATACATATATATGTACATATACATATATTACATATATTATATATGCATGTACATATATATGTATATGTACATTACATGTACATATATTACATATACATATATATGTCTATATATATTACATAATGGAGAGTTTGTTGTTGTTCGTAGGTGCCATCTAGTTGAATCTGACTCATAGTGACCCTATGTATAATAAAATGCAACACTACCTGACACTGTGCCATGCACATATTTTTATGTTTGAACCCAATGTTGCAGACACTGAGTTTCTTCTCATTTTGATTCATGCCATATCAGCCTCTGGAGGTCCTAGGGGCTTTACTCCATTCCCATCACTAAGGTTCTGCTTTTAGGAGGCAACTATTCCCAAGTCATTTGATATCCATAACCTGCAGACACATTTAGCTTTCTTGAACCACTTAGGTAAAACTCTTTGGGTGATCCAAAATAGCCAATCTAACTGCCAATACTCCATCCCTGTACAGTTTCACATTTATTTTCATGCTTTTCCTTAAACCAAGATGAATACTATTCCATGTGGGGACTATTTGCGCTTTATCCTGTTTATGTTTTATCCTCATAGCCTAGTATAATCACAGCCACATTACTAATATTCAATGTTCAATGAAATGTTTCTTCAGATAATGAATGGATTGATGAGGCATCAGAAATATCCAGGCATAAAATGCTTCTAATGTCACTTCACTGACTGATCTTCATTCTGGTACCAAAAGTCTTCAAAAGTGCTGTCATTGTCAGAGTGACAATACCATATTTCTACTTTATGATACTTTAGGAAAATGGATTTACAATATGACACTCTTTTGATAATTAATACATTATGAGGTTATGAGCTAAAACAGTAATAATAGTGAAAATAAATGAAAACAAGTCTTGAAATACATAAGAAATAGGTAGAGTTGGTTACAATATTCACCCTTATAATACGCATCTATGAATATTTCTTATTTTTTCCCTTTTATTGATAAATGTTGGTGGGGTACAAAGTATAAAACTTTTGCTATTTCCACTGTGCAATTCTTACATTGCTTTTCGTTACACTTTCATCACCTTACATAGTTTATGGAACTCTTTGTTTTTTTTTCTCTTTGGTGCTGGGGGTTGAACCCAGGGCATAGCACTTGCATGCTTTGCAAGTGCTTTACCACTGAGCTGCACCCACAGCCCATCGTTTTACTTTTTTGTGTGACAGAGTTTCATTGAATTATGTAGACTGCCTCTGGTCTGGAATTTGTGATCCTCCTGCCTCTGCCTCCCGAGGTGCTGGGATTACAGGCCTGCTCCACTAAAGCTGGCTTAGTTTATGGAACTCTTTGATTAATATGTGGTAAAACTCATATGCAGTTATAGGTTATAGTCCCCTATTTTTCCCTGGTATTTGTAAAATTATATCATATAACTTGAGATTATCCTCTCCCCCTTTATCCCTTTATATTGTTTTCCTTCTCCTTCCCACTGTCCACTATTTTCACTCCCCCCTGCTAGTTCCCTCTCCTTCTTTCTACTCTGCTTATGTTTTCCCTTCTTAGCTAAGTGTGTTCATTTTTATGTATCTACATACGTATCAACAGGTATGTATTTTTCTGTTAAGTAAAGTTTAACTCTACCTATACCATTTTACAATTGTATTCAAATGGTTAGGGCTCTGAATTCTGAACCACTAACAATTCGAATCCAAGATTTTCCTGGGTTACTTTTCTTTTTCACCTGATGAGGTCGAAAGATCGTATCTGAGATTTGTGTGTAGACGGAGTTTCGAGCGAATTGTATAAAATACCTAGACAGGGGATGTCTGTCTTTCAGAGAATGCAGGGCAAATTGACCAACTTCAAGCCAGGAAATTTCAAAGGCCCTGGGAGAAAAAAAAATGCCATCCTATAGGACTAAGCACACCTGTCAGGAGTCCTTGAATACGGGGATACCCATGTAGCATTGTGCCAGAATTCCAGGGCCCCTGTAATTCCCTGAGTATCAGAGCCCCCAATCTGCAGCCTCATACAGCTGTGTTTCCACATTTAAGCCTGTAACTAGAAGCCCATGGCAGACCAATTCGAACGCCATGATTTCTCCTGCTATGAAATTTTACCAAGTGGGGTCAGAATCCGCTCCATCCTTGGTGGCATAGAAGGAAATCTTCATCATCCCTATGCCATGACCGGATATTTCAAAGGGTCGTATGAGTTTGTTTAGGTTTTCTGGGAATGATTTTGTGTTTTCTGAGTGTCTGAGGAAATGTCAATCCTTCATTACCACATTCTTTCGATTAGTCTCTCCTTCCATGAATCAACAGGCATCTCATTCCTTGTATCCCAGTTCTGGAAGGAATGGAAGGCCATATGGTCTGCTAGTAGATGTCCCCATGAACACAGACTCTGGCAAGCACATCTTCTTAACTTTGTGTCTCTTTCTAGGTCAATGATAAATCCCTTCACTTTCAAAATGATGAAGTGAAGGTTAATGGTAGGGTTAGAGATAGGGTTAATGTTAGGTTTTGTGGTAGATGTAGCATTTAGTTTAGATTGAATGTTATGTGCTATGTTTAGCAATTAGGGTTAGATTTAGGGGTTAATCTTAGCAAGTCTACTTTCCATGTTGAAATATAAATCCCATCTGTTCTGATTTTTGGCTCAGTGTGTGTGTGAGTGTGTGTATTTTCTTTGCATGTGTATGTGTGAAATTGTGTGTGTATTTGTGTGTGTGTACGTTTGTTTTGTGGTGAGAGTTTCATCCTCCATATTTGCCTAATGAACTCCTAAATAAGGAAGGCAGAGGCAGGGTCCAATATATTGCCTGACATCAGAGAGGGTTTTCAGGTGGACAGTCTAAGAATAGGAATGCATTCTTCTATTTTGTAGACAATTGGAAAAATGGGATTCTTCCTATGATGAAGGAGGTTCTTAGAGTGTTTGGGTTGCAGTGATCATCTCACATCTGCCTCCTGAATTGTTCCCATGCCTAAAGAATATGGGATTGAACTAGGGACAAGTGATGAATTCCTATTTCATGGGGAATGGAGATTTTGCCTGTTCAGGGAATGGAAGTTTAGAAAAGGACTCATCCTGAAATAGCCAGCCCGGTGTGTAAAAAATGCCCGGCATGTCAAGGCTTTTTGAGTACCATGTAGAGATGGAGCAGCTGTGGTATGCCTTGCAACACAGTGTTCAGTACAGCAGGTATGTGTGCCAGACTATTTGCACCCATCCCAGGGATATCACAGCAGTTATGGCCGAAAAAGTAAGTGCAGCCTGGATTCCCTAAAGAATTGGATTCAAATGGATAGGGCTCGGAATTCTGAACCCCATAAATTTGAATCCAAGATTTTCCTGGGTTTCTTTTCTTTTTCACCTGATGAGATTGGAAGTTCGTGTCTGAGATTTGGGTCTAGAATGGGTGTTGTTGGAAGTGTAGAAAATACCTAGTCGGGGGATGTCTGTCTTTCAGAGAATGCAGGGCAAACAGACACACTACATGCCAGGAAAGTTCAAAGGTCCTGGGAGAAAAAGAATGCCATGCTATAGGACTAAGCACACTTGTAAGGAGGCCTTGCGTACAGGGTTACCCGTGTGGCATTGTGACAGAATTCCAGGGACACTGTAACTCCCTGGGTATCAGAGCCCCCAATCAGTGGCCATGTACTTCTGTGCTCCCACATTTAACCCTGTAAGTAGAAGCCCATGGCAGAAGAATCCAAATGCCATGATTTCTCCTGCTATGAAATTTTACTGGGTGGTGTCAGAATCCTCTCCTGCCTTGGTGCCATAGAAGGAAATCTTCATCAACCCTATGCCATGATCGGACATTTCAAATTGTCATAAGAGTTTGTTCAGGTTTTCTGGAAAGATTTTTTGTTTTCCAAGAATCAGAGGAATTGTCAATCCTTCATTAACCCATTCTTTCGGTTAGTCTCTCCTTCCTTGGTCCAACAGGCATCTCATTCCTTGCATCGCAGTTCTGGAAGGGATGGAAGGCCATGTGGTCTGCTAGTAACCATCATCATGAACACAGACTCTGGCAAGCACATCTCCTTAACTTTGTGTCTCTTTCTAGGTCAATGATGAATCACTTCACCTTAGAAATGATGAAGTGAAGGTTAATGATAGGGTTAGAGATAGGGCTATTGTTAGGTTTTGGGGTGGGTGTAGCATTATGTTTAGATTGAGTGTTATGTGCTAGGTTTTGCAATTAGGGTTAGGTTTAGGGGTTAATCTTAGCAAGTCTACCCTCCATGTTGAAATATAAATCCCATCTGTTCTGATTTTCGGCTCAGTGTGTGTGTGAGTGTGTGTGTTTTCTTTGTGTATGTATGTCTGAATTTGTGTGTGTGTTTGTGTGTGTGTACTTTTGTATTTCGGTGTGTGTTTCATCCATCATATTTGCCTAATGAACTCCTGTATCAGGAAGGCATAAGCTAGGTCCAGTATATTGCCTTACTTCAGAGAGGGTTTTCAGGTGGACAGTCTAAGTACAAGGAATGCATTCTTCTATTTTGCAGACAATTGAAAAATGGAATTATTCCTATCATCAAGGAGGTTCTTAGAGTGTTTGTGTCATAGTGATAATCTCATATCTGCCTCCTGAATTGTTCCCATGGCTAAACAGTTTGGCACTGAACTGGAGTCAGGTGATGAATTCCTATCTCACGGGGAAGGGTAATTTTTGCCTGTTCCAGGAATGGAAGGTTAGAAAGCAATTCGTCCTGAAATAGCCAGCCCGGTGTGAAACAAATGCCCGGCATGTCAAGGCGTTTTGAGTACCATGCTGAGGGATGGAGCAGTCTTGGTATGCCATGCAACACATTGTTCAGTAGCAGGTGTGTGTGCCAAACTATTGCACCCCCCCCCCCCGATATCACAGCATATATGGCCGAATAAGTAAGTGCAGCCTGGATTCCCTAAACAATTGTATTCAAATGGTTAGGGCTCCAAATTCTGAACCCCTAACAATTTGAATCCAAGATTTTCCTGGGTTACTTTTCTTTTTCACCTGATGTACTCAAAAGATCATATCTGAGATTTGTGTGTAGATGGGGTTTCGAGGGAATTGTATAAAATACCTAGACAGGGGATGTCTGTCTTTCAGAGAATGCAGGGCAAATTGACCAACTTCATGCCAGGAAATTTTAAAGGCCCTGGGAGAAAAAACATTCCATCCTATAGGACTAAGCACACCTGTCAGGAGTCCTTGAATACGGGGATACCCATGTAGCATTGTGCCAGAATTCCAGGGCCCCTGTAATTCCCTGAGTATCAGAGCCCCCAATCTGCAGCCTCATACAGCTGTGCTTCCACATTTAAACCTGTAAGTAGAAACCCATGGCAGACCAATCCAAACGCCCTGATTTCTCCTGCTATGAAATTTTGCTGAGTGGGGTCAGAATCCTCTCCATCATTGGTGCCATAGAAGGAAATCTTCATCAACCCTTTGCCATGACCCGATATTTCCAAGGGTTGTACGAGTTTGTTTAGGTTTTCTGGGAATGATTTTGTGTTTCCTGAGGATCAGAGGAATTGTCAATCCTTCATTACCCAATTCTTTTGGTTAGTCTCCCCTTCCATGATCCAACAGGCATCTCATTCCTTGCATCCCAGTTCTGGAAGGAATGGAAGGCCATGTGGTCTGCTAGTAGATGTCCCCATGAACACAGACTCTAGCAAGCACGTCTTCGTAACTTTGTGTCTGTTTCTATGTCAATGATGAATCACTTCACCTTAGAAATGATGAAGTGAATGTTAATGATAGGGTTAAGGACAGGGTTATCTTTAGGTTTTGGGGTGGGTGTGGTGTTATGTTTAGATTGAGTGTTATGTGCTGGATTTTGCAATTAACGTGAGGTCTATTGGTTAATATTAGCAAGTCTACTTTCCATGTTGAAATATAAATCCCATGTATTCTAATTTTTGGCTTAGTGTGTGTGTGAGTGTGTGTATTTTCTTTTTGTGTGTATGTCTGAATTTGTGTGTGTGTTTGTGTGTGTACTTTTGTTTTGGGGTGAGTGTTTCATCCCTCATATTTGCCTAATGAACTCCTGAATCAGGAAGTCACAGGCTGGGTCCAATATATTGCCTTACTTGAGAGAGAGTTTTCAGGTGGACAATCTAATAATAAGAAATGCATACTTCTATTTTGTAGTCAATTGAAAAATGGAATTCCTCCTATGATCAAGGAGGTTCTTAGACAGTTTGGGTTGCAGTGATGATCTCACATCTGCCTCCTGAATTGTTCCCATGGCTAAACAGGTTGGGATTGAACTGGGGACAGGTGATGAATTCCTACCCCACAGGGAAGGGCGATTTGTGCCTGTTCAGGATATTGAAGTTTAGAAAGGGACCCATCCTGAAATATCCAGCCCGGTGTGAAACAAATGCCTGGCATTTCAAGGCGTTCTGAGTACCATGCTGAGGGATGGAGCAGCTGAGGTATGCCTTGCAACACAGTGTTCAGTAAAGCAGGTATGTGTGCCAACCTATTGCACCCTGCCCGGGATATCACAGCATTTATGGCTGAAAAATTAAGTGCAGCCTGGATTCCCTAAAGAATTGGATTCAAATGGTTAGGGCTCGGAATTCTGAACCCCTAACAATATGAATCCATATTTCCTGGGTTTTTTTTCTTTTACACCTGATGAGCTTGTAAGTTCGCACCTGAGATTTGTGTGTAGATGGGGTTTGGAGGGATGTGTAGAAAATACCTAGTCAGGGTATGTCTGTCTTTCAGAGAATACAGGGCGAACTGACCAACTTCATGCCAGGAAAGTTCAAAGCTATGGGAGAAAAAGAATTCCATCCTATAGGACTAAGCACTCCTGTCAGGAGGCCTTGAATATGGGGGTACCATGTGGCATTTTGGTAGAATTCTAGGCCCCTGTAATTCCCTGGATATCAGAGCCCCAAATCAGTGGCCTCATACTGCTGTGCTTCCACATTTATCCCTGTAATTACAAGCCCATGCAGACCAATCCAAACGCCATGATTTCTCTTGCTATGAAATTTTACCGAGTAGGGTCAGAATCCACATCAGCCTTGGTGCCATAGACGGAAATCTTCATCAACCCTATGCCATGACCAGATATTTCAAAGGGTCGTATGGTTTTATTTATGTTTTCTGGGAATGATTTTGTGTTTTCTGAGGATCAGAGGAATTGTCAATCCTTCATTACCACATTCTTTCGGTTAGTCTTTCCTTCCATGATCCAAGGGGCATCTCATTCTTTGCATAGCAGTTCTGGAAAGGATGGAGGGCCATGTGGTCTGCTAGTAGCCGTCCCCATGAACACAGACTCTGACAAGCACATCTTCTTAACTTTGTGTCTCTCTCTTCATCAGTGATAAGTCATTTCAGCTTAGAAATGATGAAGTGAAGGTTAATGATATGGTTGGAGAAGGGTTAATGTTAGATTTTGGGGTAGGGGTAGCGTTATGTTTAGAATGTGTGTTATGTGCTTGATTTAGCAATTAGGGTTAGATTTAGGGGTGAATATTAACAAGGCTACATTCCATGTTGAAATATAAATCCCATCTGTTCTGATTTTTGGCTCAGTGTGTGTGTGAGTGTGTGTATTTTCTTTGTGTGTGTATGTCTGAATTTGTGTGTGTGTGTGTGTGTGTGTGTGTGTGTGTGTGTGTGTGTGTGTGTGTGTGTAATCTTGTTTTGGACTCAGTGTTTCATCCATCATAGCTTCCCAATGAACTCCTGAATCAGGAAGTCACAGGCTGGGTCCAATATATTACCTTCCTCCAGAGAGGGTTTTCAAGTGTACAGTCTAAGAATACGGAATGTATTCTTCAATTTTGTAGATAATTGGAAAAATGGGATTCTTCCTACAATGAAGGAGGATCTTAGAGTGCTTGGGTCGCTGTGATGATCTCACATCTGCCTCCTGAATTGTTCCCATGGCTAAACAGTTTGGGATTTAACTGGGGACAGGTGATGAATTCCTATCTCATGGGGACAGGCAATTTGAGCCTGTTTAGGCAATGCAAGAGTTAAAAAGGACTCATCCTCAAATAGCCTGCTGGGTGTGAAACAAATGCTCGTCATGTCAAGGCGTTTTGAGTATCATGCTGAGGGATGGAGCAGCCATGGTGTTCCTTGCAACACCATGTTCAGTACAGCAGATATGTGTGCCAACCTATTGCACCCCCCCGGGATATCACAGCATTTATGGCTGAAAAATTAAGTGCAGCCTGGATTCCCTAAAGAATTGGATTCAAATGGTTAGCGCTAGGAATTCTGAACACCTAGCAATTCAAATCCAAGATTTTCCCATGTTTCTTTTCTTTTTCACCTGATGAGATAGAAAGTTCGTATCTGAGATTTGCATATAGATGGGGTTTAGTGGGAAGTGTGGAAAATACCTAGTCAGGGTATATCTGCCTTTCATAGAATGCAGGGCGTATTGATGAACATCACACCAGGAAATTTCAAAGGCCATGGGAGGAAAATAATGCCATGCTATAGGACTAAGCACACCTGTTAGGAGGCCTTGAATACGGGGTACCATGTGGCATTTGGTAGAATTCAAGGGCCTCTGTAATTCTATGGGTATCAGAGCCCCCAATCAGTGGCCTCGTACTACTGTGCTTTCACATTTTACCCTGTAAGTAAAAGCCCATGGCAGACCAATCTGAATGCCATGATTTCTCGTGCTATGAAACTTGACCAAGTGGGGTCAGAATCCACTCCAGCCTTGGTACCATAGACGGAAATCTTCATCAACCCTATGCCATGACCAGATATTTCAAAGGGTCGTACGAGTTTGTTTGGGTTTTCTGGTAATGATTTTGTGTTTTCCGAGGATCAGAGGAATTGTCAATCCTTCACTACCACATTCTTTCAGTTAGTGTCTCCTTCCATGATCTAACAGGCATCTCATTCCTTGCATTGCAGTTCTGGAAAGGATGGAAGGCCATGTGGTGTGCTAGTAGCAGTCCCCATGAACACAGACTCTGACAAGCACGTCTTCATAACTTTGTTTCTCTTTCTAGGTCAATGATGAATCACTTCAACTTAGAAATGTTGAAGTGATGGTTAATGATATGGTTAGAGATAGGGTTAACTTTAGGTTTTGTGGAAGGGATAGCGTTATGTTTAGAATGTGTGTTATGTGCTTGATTTGGCAATTAGGTTTAGGTTTAGGGGTGAATATTAGCACGGCTACTTTCCATGTTGAAATATAAATCCCATCTGTTCTGAGTTTTGGCTCAGTGTGTGTGTGAGTGTGTGTATTTTCTTTACGTGTGTATGTCTGAACTTTGCATGTGTTTGTATGTGTGTACTTTTGTTTTGGGCTCAGTGTTTCATCCATCGTATTTTCCTAATGAACTCCTGAATCAGGAAGGCACAGGCTAGGTCCAATATATTGCCTTCCTACAGAGAGGGTTTTTTCAGGTGTACAGTCTGAGAATACGGAATGCTGCATTCCTCTATTCTGTAGACAATTGGAAAAATGGGATTCTTCCTATGATGAAGGAGGATCTTAGAGTGCTTGTGTCACTGTGATCATCTCGCATCTGCCTCCTGAATAGTTCCCATGGCTAAATAGTTTGGGATTTAACTGGGGACAGGTGATGAATTCCTATCTCACAGGGAAGGGCGATATGAACCTCTTCTGGCAATGCAAGGGTAAAAAGGGACTCGTCCTGAAGTAGCCTGCTGGGTGTGAAACAAATGCCCGGCATGTCAAGGCGTTTTCAGTATCATGCTGAGCAATGGAGCAGCCATGGTATTCCTTGCAACACAGTGTTCAGTGCAGAGGTATGTTTGCCAACCTGTTGCACCTCCCCCCCATGATGTTGCAGCATTTTTGGCTGAAAAAGTAAGTGCAGCCTGGATTCCCTAAAGAATTGGATTCAAATGGTTAGGGCTCAGAATTCTGAACCCCTAACAATTCGAATCCAAGATTTTCCTGGATTTCTTTTCTTTTTCAACTGATGAGGTAGAATGTTCATATCTGAGATTTCGGTGTTTGGCAGGAAGTGTAGAAAATACCTAGTCAGGGGATGTCTGTCTTTCAGAGAATGCAGGGCAAATTGACCAACTTCATGCCAGGAATCTTCAAAGGCCCTGGGAGGAAAAGAATGCCATGCTATAGGACTAAACACACCTCTCAGGAGGCCTTGAATATGGGGGTACCATGTCGCATTTTGGTAGAATTATAGGGCCCCTGTAATTCTATGTTTATCAGAGCACCCAATCAGCCACCTTGTACTGCTATGCTTCCACATTTAACCCTTTAAGTACAAGCCCATGGCAGCCTATACTGACGCCATGATTTTTCCTGCTATGAAATTTGACTGAGTGGGGTCAGAATCCACTCCAGCCTTGGTGCCATAGACGGAAAACTTCATCAACCCTATGCCATGACCAGAAATTTCAAAGGGTCATACGAGTTTGTTTGGGTTTTCTGGGAATGATTTTGTGTTTTTCTAGGATCAGAGGAATTGTCAATCCTTCATTACCCCATTCTTTCGGTTAGTCTCTCCTTCCATGATCCAACGGGCATCTCATTCCTTGCATCGCTGTTCTGGAAGGGATGGAAGGCCATGTGGTCTGCTAGTAGCCGTCCCCATGAACACAGACTCTGACAAGCACGTCTTCTTAACTTTGTGTCTCTTTCTAGGTCAATGATGAATCACTTCAGCTTAGAAATGAAGTGAAAGTCAATGATATGGTTAGAGATAGGGTTAACTTTAGGTTTTGGAGTAGGGGTAGCATTATGTGTAGAATATATGTTATGTGCTAGATTTAGCAAGTAGGGTTAGGTTTAGAGGTTAATCTTAGCAAGTCTACTTTCCATGTTGAAATATAAATCCCATCTGTTCTGATTTTTGGCTCATTGTCTGTGTGAGTGTGTGTATTTTCTTTTCATGTGTTTTTCTGAACTTGTGTGTGTGTTTGTGTGTGTGTACTTTTGTTTTGGGGTGATTGTTTCATCCATCGTATTTGACTAATGAACTCCTGAATCAGGAAGGCACAGGCAGGGCCAATATATGCCTTATTTCAGAGAGGGTTTTCAGGTGGACAGTTTAAGAATAAGGAATGCATTCTTCTATTTTGTAGACAATTAGAGAAATGGGATACTTCCTATGATGAAAGAGATTCTTAGAGTGTTTTGTTCACAGTGATCATCTCACCTCGGCCTACTGAATTGTTTCTTGGATAAATAGTTTGGGATTGAACTGGCGACAGTGATGAATTCCTATTTCATGGTGAAGGGCGATTTGTGCCTGTTCAGGTAGTGGAAGCTTAGAAAGGGACTCGTCCTGAAATAGCCAGCCCGGTGTGAAACAATTCTCTTGACATTCTCGGCATGTCAAGGCTTTTTGAGTACCATGCTGAGGGATGGATCAGCCGTGGTATGCCTTGCATCACAGTGTTCACAAAAGTAGTTATGTTGGCCTACTGATTTCTCCACTGCGATATTACAGAAGTTATGTGGAAAAAGGCATTGCAGCCTGGATTCCCTAGTAAACATGAAATCAAGTTGTTAGGGGTCCGAATTCTGAACCCGTAACAATTCGAATCCAAGATTTTCCTGGATTTCTTTTCTTTTTGGCCTGATGAGGTTGATACTTCATACCTGAGATTTGGGTGTAGACGGGGATTAGATGGAAGTGTGGAAAATACCGAGTCAGGTGATATCTGTCCTTCATGGAGAATTGACCTGCCAGCAAAATTCAAAGGCCCTGGGAGAAAATGTGTTCCATGTTATAGGACTGTGTACACCTCTGAGGAGGCCTTGACTATAGGGGTACCCATTTGGCCTTGTGGGAGAATTCCATGGACCCTGTAATTCCATGGGTATCAGAGACCCCATCCAGGGCAGTACTGCTGTACTTCCAGATTTAACCCTGTAAGTAGAGCCCATGGCAGGCCAATCTGTATGCAATGATTTCTTCTGTTGTGTAATGTTACCGATTGGGGTCAGAACCCATCCATGCTTGGTGCCATAGAAGGAAATTGTCATCAACCCTATGCCATGACCGAATATTTCTAAGTGTTGTATGAGTTTGTTTGGGTTTACTGGGAATGATTTTCTGTGAACGGAGCATCGAAGAATTTGTCAGTCCTTCAGTACCCCTTTTTTTTCGATTGGGATCTCATGACATGTTCCAACGGGCATCTCATTCCATGCTTCCTAGATCTGGAAGGGATGGAAGGCCATTTGGTCAGCTAGTAGCCTTCCCCATGAACACAGTCTCTGGCAAGTACATCTTCTGAACTTTGTGTCTATTTCTAAGTCAATGGTGAATCACCTCACCTTGGAAATGATTAAGTGAAGGTTAATGTTAGCGTTAGAGTTAGGGTTAACTGTAGGGTTTGGGTAGGTTTTGGGTTAAGTTTAGTGATAGTGTTATGTGCTAGGTTTAGCAATTAGTTTTAGTGGTTAATGTCAACAAGGCTACATTTTATGTTGAAATATAAATCCTATCTGTTCTGATTTTTGACTAGTTGTGTGTGTGAGTGTGTGTATTGTCTCTGTGTGTATGTGAGTGTGTGTGTGTGTGTCTTTTTGTTATGGGGTGAGAGGTTTCATCCACCTTATTTGCCTAATGAACTCCTGAATCAGGAAGGCAGAGCCAGGGTCCTATATATTGCCTTAGTTCACAGAGGGTTTTCAGGTGTACAGTCTATGAATAAGGAATGCATTGTTCTCTTTGGTAGCCCCAGTAGTCATTTCACATCTGCCTCCTGAATTTTTCCATTGCTAAAGAATTTGGGATTGAACTGGGGACAGGCGATGGATACCGATCTCATGGAAAAGGGCAATTTGTGCCTGTTCAGTGAACGGTAGGGTACAGAGGGCCTCAATATGAAATTGCCACCCCCCTTTGGGATAGATGCCCGACATGTGTAGGTGATTTGAATACCTGGCTAAGGGTTTGAGCAGCCATGGTACCCCTTGAAACACAGTTTTTAGCAAGACAGGTAGGTGGGCCACCCCATGGCTCCCGTTTTGTTGCAGCATTTATGACAGAAAAAGGCAGTGCAGCCTGGATTCCCAAAGAAATTTGGATTCGAATTGTTAGGGCTCAGAATTTTTTACACCCTGGAGTTTTAGATGGCCTGTTGAGCCATGCACACAGATACTAAACAAAATTCACTCAGGATCCTTGGGTGAGGGGCGTGCACTCCTGCAGTTCTCGGGACCCTGGTGGAGATGAGACAATGTAAAAGCCTCAGGCAATTTTGCCTTCTAGGGGGAAAACCTGTGTTGGTTGTCTTGGTGGTCATGAGGAGATAGCTGTTGCTTCGTCACTGGTCAGACAGACAGCAGGTTCTTTCCTTATTGTTGAGTGCAATGGGAGAGCATTCTTCCCTCACCAAAAGTCCAGGGAAGAGGAGCAGGAGAGGTGTTTTATCATTGGTGGTCCTGACAGGAATGGGTAAGTATGTCTTGCTTAGTGGTGGTCTGGGCAAAGAGGGGGAAAAGGGGCCAAAAGATGAAAACTCAAACTCTGAGCCCTAACAATTCGAATGAAAGATTTTCCTAGGATTGTTTTATTTTTCACCTGAAGAGATTGTAAAGCCGTACCTGAGATTGGATGTGGACGGGGGATTTGGAGGGTAGTTTGGAAAATACTGAGTCAGGAGAAGTCTGTCCTGGCCCCTGTATTTCCATAGATATCATAGTCCACTATCAGGGGCTTCTTCCAGCTGTGCTTCCAGATAAAACCTTGTAAGGAGAAGCTCATGGCAGAACAATGTGTATGCAATGTTTGCTCCTGCTATGAAATGTTACTGAGTGGGATCAGAACCCTAGCCAGCCTTGGTAACACAGAAGGAAATTTTCATGAACCCTCTGCCATGACTGGATATTTCAAAGGGTCCTACAAGTTGGTTTGTGTTTTCTGGGGAAGATTTTGTGTGAAGGGAGCATCGGAGGCCTCCTCATTCCTTCACTACCCCATTCATCTGGTTAGTCTCTCACTAAAGGATGTAACAGGCATGCCATTCCTTCCACTCCAAGATCTGGAGGGGATGGAAGGCCATGAGGTCTGGGTAGCTGCCCTCCCCATGAACACAGACTCTGACAAGATCATCTTCTTAAGTTTGTGTCTTTTTCAGGTTCAATGATCAATCACTTCACCTTCAAAATGCTTTAGTGAGGGTTAATGTTAGGGTTAGAGTTAGGGTTAAAATTAGGCATAGGTTTAGGGGTATGATTAGTTTTATGGTTAATGTTGTGTGCTAGGATTTGCACTTAAGGTTAGGTTTAGGGGTTAGTGTTAGCAAGGCTACATTCCAAGGTGATATATAAATCCTACCTGTACTGATTGTTGGATTGGTGTATGTGTGAGTGTGATTATTTTCTGTGTGTGAGTGTATGAGTGTATGTGTGTGTGAGTGTGTCTGTGTGTGTTGGGGGGAGAGAATTCAACCGACATATTTGCCTAAAGAACTCCTGAGTCAGGAAGGCACAGCCAGGGTCCAATATATTGCCTTACTTCAGAGAGGGTTTTCAGGTGGACAGTCTGTGATTAAGGAATGCATTCTTCTATTTTGTAGACATTTGGAAAAGTGGGATTCTTCCTATGATGATGGAGGTTCTTAGCGCATTTGGGTCCCAGTGGTCATCTCACTTCTGCCTCCTGAATTGTTCCTATTGCTAAAGAGTTTATGATTGAACAGTAGGCAGGTGATGGATACCTATCTCATGGGAAAGGGCAATTTTTTCCTGTGCAGTGAATGGTAGGGTACAGAGGGCCTTGACGAGAAATTGCCACCCCCCTTTGGGATAGATGCCCGACATGTGTAGGTGATTTGAGTACCAGGCTGAGGGTTTGAGCAGCCATGGTACCTCTTGGAACACAGTTTTTAGCGAGACAGGTAGGTGGGCCACCCATGGCTCCCGTTTTGTTGCAGCATTTATGACAGAAAAAGGCAGTGCAGCCTGGATTCCCAAAGAAACTTGGATTTGAATTGTTAGGGCTCAGAATTTTTTACACCCTGGAGTTTCAGGTGGCCTGTTTTGCTGCACACACAGATACTAAACACAATTCACTCAGGATCCTCAGGTGAGGGCGTGCACTCCTGCAGTCCTCGGGACCCCGGTGGAGATGAGACAAAGGAAAAGCCTCAGGCAATTTTGCCTTCTAGGGGGAAAACCTGTGTTGGTTGTCTCGGTGGTCATGAGGAGACAGCTGTTACTTCGTTGCTGGTCAGACAGACAGCAGGTTCTTTCCTTATTGTTGATTGCAATGGGAGAGCATTTTTCCCTCACCAAAAGTCCGGGGAAGAGGAGGAGGAGAGGTGTTTTATCATTGGTGGTTCTGGCAGGAATGGGTGAGTAGGTCTTGCTTAGTGGTGGTCTGGGCAAAGAGGGGGAAAAGGGGCCAAAAGATGAAAACTCAAACTCTGAGTTGACTCAAACTCAAACTAACCTCTAAGTTTAGCGATAGGGGTAGGTGTAGGTTTAGGTTTAGGGTGAGTGTTAAGAGCTAGGTTGAGCAATTAGGTTTAGGTTTTGTTGTTAGTGTTAGCAAGGGTACTTTCTATGGTGATATATAAATCCTATCTATTCCGATTGTTGGCTCAGTGAGTGTGTGAGTGTTTGTATTTTGTGTGTGTGTGAGTGTGTGATTGTGTGTGTGTGTGTGTGTCTGTGCATGTTGTTGAGAGAGGTTTCATCTAACATATTTGCCTAATGAACTCCTGAATCAGGAAGGCACACCCAGAGTTGAAAATCATGCCTTAATCAGACAGGGTTTTAGGTGGACAGTCTATGAATAAGGAAAGCATTCTTCTAGTGGGAAGACATTTGGAAAAATGGGATTCTTCCTATGATGATGGAGGGTCTTAGTGCATTTAGGTCCCAGTGATCATCACAAATATGCCTTCTGAATTGTTCCCATGGCTAAAAAGTTTGGGAATGAACTGGGGACGGGTGATGAACACCTATCTCATGAGGAAGGGCATTTTGTGCCTGTTAAGGGAATGGAAGTTTATAAGGGGTCTCTTCCAGAAATAGCCAGCCACCTGTGGGAGAAATGACCACCATGTGAAGGCAATTTGAGCATTATTATGAGGGATTGAGCAGGCATGGTACCTCTTGGAACCAAGTCTTCAAAAGACAGGTAGCTGGACCACCCCATGACCCCTCCTATTGTGGCTGCATTTATGGCAGAAAAAGGCAGTGCAGCCAGGATTACCAAAGAAACTTGGATTCAGATTGATAGGGCTCCAATTCTGAAGTCTACAAATTAGGATCAAACATTTTCCTATGTTTGTTTTCTTTTTCCCCTGATGAGGTCGTGAAGTCAAACCTGAGAGTTGCATGTGGGCAGGGGTTTGGAGGGCAGTGTGTAAAATACCATATCAGGGTAAGTATGTCCTTCAGGGAGTGCACAGTGAATTGACCAACATCCTGCGAGGAAAGCCCAATGGCTCTGGGAGCAAAGAAATGTCATGTTATAGGGCTAATCAAACTGGTCAGAAGGCCTTGACTATGGGGATATCCATGTGGCAGTGTGGGAGGCCATGGCCCCTGTATTTCCATAAGTATCAAAGCCCCCCCTCAGGGGCCTCTTCCTGCTGTGCTTCCAGATTTAAGCCTGCAAGGAGTAGACCATGGCAGAACAATCTGAACACTTTGATTACTCCTGCTGTGAAATGTGGGGTCAGAATCCTAGACACTCTTAGTGCGATACAAGGAAATCTTCATCAACCCTCTGCCATAACCAGGTATTTCAAAGGGTCGTATGGGTTTGTTTGGGTTTTCTGGGGAAGATTTTGAGTGAAGGGAGCATCAGAGGCCTTGTCAATCCTTCATTACCCCGCTCTTCCTGTTAGTCTCTCACTAAAGGACAAAAAAGGCATGCCATTCTTTCCACTCCCAGATCTGGAAGGGATGGAAGGCAATGTGGTCTGCTAGTAGCTGTCCCCATGAACACAGACTCTGACAAGAACATCTTCTGAACTTAGTGTCTTTTCAGGCTCAATGATCAATCCCTTCACCTTCAAAATGCTTAAGCATGGCTTAGTGTTAGGGTTTGAGTTAGCCTTATGGTTACAGGTGTGGTAGGGTTAGGTTTAGGGTTAGCGTTATGTGCTACTTTTAGAAGTTAGGGTAAGTTTTAGGTGTTAGTGCTGGCAAGGCTACACTCCATGGTGATATATAAATCCTTCCTATCTATTCTGATTGTTGGCACGGTGTGTGTGTGAGTGTGTGTAGTGTGTGTGAGTGTGTGTGTGTGTGTGTGTGTGTGTTGTGGGTATGTCTATATGTGCTCTGGGGAGAGGTTTCATCCAACATATTTGCCTATTGAACTCCTGAATCAGGAAGGCCCAGCCAGGTTTGAGAAGTCAAGTCGTATGAGTTTGTGTGGGATTTCTGGGGAAGATTATGAGTAGAGGGAGCACTGCAGGAATTCTCAATCATTCATTACCCTATTCTTCTGGTTAGTCTCTCATGAAAGGATGTACCAGGTATGCCATTCCTTGTTCTCCCAGATCTGAAGGGGATGGAAGGCTATGTGGACCACTAGTAGCTGTCCACATAAACAAAGACACTGACAGGCATATCTTCTGAACTTTTTGTCTTTTTCGGGTTCAATGATCAATCATTTCATCTTCAAAATGCTGAAGTGAGGGTAAATGATAGGTTTAGAGTTATAGTTAAGGTTAGAGGTGGGGTCATGTTAGGTTTATGGTAAGTGTTATATGCTTGGTTTAGAATTTTAGCATAAGATTAAGGATTAGTGTTCACAAGCCTACTTTCCATGGTGATATAAACCTCCTATCTGTTCTGGTGTTGGCTCTGAGTGTGTGTGTGTGTGTGCAGTGTTCGTGTGTGTGAGTGTGAGTGTGTGTGTTTGTGTGTGTATTTTCATGTGTTTGTGTGTGTTGTGCGGAGAGGTTTCATCCAACATATTTGCGTAATGAACTCCTGAATCAGGAAGGCACAACCAGGTTTGAAAAGTCAAGTCGTTCGAGTTTGTGTGGTTTTTCTGGGGAAGATTTTGTGTGAAGGGAGCATGGTAGGCCTTCTCAATCCTTCAGTACCCCATTCTTCAGATTAGTCTCTCATGAAAGGATGTAACAGGCATGCCATTCCTTCTACTCCCAGATCTGCAAGGGACGGAATGCCATTTTTTCTTCTAGTAGCCGTCCACACGAACAAAGTCTCTTACAAGAACATCTTCTGGACTTTTTGTCTTTTTCGGGTTCAGTGATCAATCACTTCCTCTTCAAAATGCTTAGGTGAGGGTAAATGATAGGGTTAGATTGAGGGTTAAGTTTAGGGGTAGGGGTAGATGTAGGGTTAGATTTAGTGTTCATGTTACGTGCTAGTATTAGCAGTTATTGTTAGGATTAGGTATTAGTGTTAGCAAAGTTACTTTCCATGTTCATATATAAATCATATCTGTACTGATTGTTTGCTCATTGTGTGTGTGATTGTGTGCACTGTGTGTGTGTGTGTGTGTGTGATAGTGTGTGTGTTTGAGTCTGTGTGTCTGTGTGTGTTGGGCGGAGAGGTTTCATCCAACATATTTGCCTACTGAACTCCTGAAACAGGAAAGCACAGCCAGGGTTAAAATATCATGCCTTACTTCAGAGAGGGTTTTGAGGTGGACAGTCTATGAATAAGGAACACATTATTCTATTGGGTAGTCATTTGGAAAATGGGGATCCTTCCTAACATGATGGAGGGTCTCAGTGCATTTGGGTCCCAGTGATCATCTCCCATCTGCCTCCTGAATTGTTCCCATGGCTAATAAGTTTGGCATTGAACTAGGGACAGGTGATGAATACCTATCTCATGGGGAAGGGTGATTTGAGCCTTTTCAGGGAATGGAAGGTTACAGAGCGCCTCGTCCAGAAATAGCTACCCCCTCTGGAAGAAATACCTGCCATGGCAAGGTGATGTTAGTACCATGCAGAGGGATTGAGCAGCCATTGTACCCCATGGAATACAGTCATCAGGAAGACAGGTATGTGGTCCACCACATAGCCCTCCTTTTGTTGCAGCATTTAAGGCAGAAATAGGCAGTGCAGCCTGGATTCCCAAAGAAACTTGGATTCAAATTTTAGGGGTCAGATTTCAAAATCAAATTCTGCAAACTAACATTTCAAATCCTAGATTTTCCTATGATTGTTTTCTTTTTCACCTGACGAGGTCATTAACTCGTACCTGAGAGTTGGCTGTGGACAGGAGTTTGGAGGGAAGTGTGGAAAATTTGGAGTCAGGCAAAGTCTGTCCTTCAGGGATTGTAGAGCGAGTTGACCAACATCCTGTGAGAAAAGCCCAATAGCGCTGGGAGAAAAAGAATGCCATGCTATAGGACAAAGCACATGGAGGGTATTGTGGAAAATACAGAGTCAGGGAAAGTATGTACTTCAGGGAGTGCGGGGCGAATTGACCAACATCCTGCGAGGAATGCCCAATAGCCATGGGAGAAAAAGAATGCCAGGGTATAGGACTAAGCACACTGGTCATAAGGCCTTGACTTTGGGGGTATCCATGTGGCATTGAGTGAGAAGGCCATCGCCCCTGTTTTTCCATAGGTATCATAGCCCCCCTTCAATGGTCTCTTCCCTCTGTCCTTCCAGATAAAACTCTGCAAGGAGTAGACCATGGCAGTCCAATCCAAACCCAATGATTGCTCCTGCTATGAAATGGTACTTACTGGGTCAGAATCCTACCCAGCATTAGTGCGATAGAAGGAAATCTTCATCAACCCTCTGGATAACCTGATATTTCAATAGGTCGTATGAGTTTGTTTGGGTTTTCTGGGGAAGATTTTGAGTGAAGGGAGCATTGGAGTCCTTCTCAATCCTTCAGCACCCCATTGTTCTGGTTGGGCTGTCATTAAAGGACATAAAAGGCATGCCATTCCTTCCATTCCCAGATCTGGAAGGGATGGAAGTCCATGTGGTCAGCTAGTAGCCGTCCCCTAGAACACAGACTCTGATAAGAACATCTACTAAATTAAGTGTGTCTTCGGGTTCCATGATCAATATCTTCACCTTCAAAATGCTTAAGTGAGGCTTAATGTTAGATTCAGTGTTAGGGTTAAGGTTAAGAACGGGGTAGTGATAGATTTAGGGTTACTCTTATGTGCTAGGTTTAGAAGTTAGCATAAGATTTACAGATTAGTGTTCACAAGGCTTATTTACATAGTGATATATAAATCCTATCTGTTCTGATTGTTGGATCAGTGTTTGTGTGAATGTTTGTAGTGTGTGTATGTGTGAGTGTGAGTTTGTGTGTGTTTTTTTGTGGGGAGAGGTTTCATCCAACGTATTCGTGTAATGAAGGCTCAACCAGGTTTGGAACGTTAACTCGTACAGGTTTGTCTGGGTTTTCTGGGGAATATTTTGAGTGAAGGAAGCATCGGGGGCCTTCTCAATCCTTCAGTACCCTATTCTTCTGGTTAGTCTCTCATGAAAGGTTGTAACAGGCATGCCATTCCTTCCACTCTCAGATCTGGAAGGGATGGAAGGCCATTTGGTCTTCTACTAGTCATCCACTTGAACAAAGTCTCTGACAAGAACATCTTCTGAACTTTTTCTCTTTTTCAGGTTCAGTGATCAATCACTTCCTCTTCAAAATGCTTAAGTGAGGGTTAATGTTAGGGTTAGATTTAGGGTTAAGTTTAGCAGTAGGGGTAGGGTTGGATTTAGGGTTAGTGTTATATGCTAAGTTTAGCAATTAGTGTTATGATTGGTGATAAGTGTTAGCAAGGATACTTTCCATGTTGATATATAAATCCTATCTGTTCTGAATGTTGGCTTAGGTGCATGTGTGAGTGTGTGTATTGTGTGTGTGTGTGTGAGTGTCAGAGTGTGTTTGTTTGTGTATGTGTATTTGTGTGTGTTGGAGGGAGAGGTTTAGTCCAACATATTTGCATAATGAACTCCTGAATCAGGAAGGCACAGCCAGGTTTGAAAATTCATGCCTTACTTCAGAGAGAATTTTTAGGTGGACAGTCTGTGAATAGGGAATTCATTTTTCTATTGTGTAGACATTTGGAATAATAGGATTCTTCCTGTGATGCTGGAAGTTCTTAGTGCATTTGGGTCCCAGTGATCATCTCACATCTGCCTCCAGAATTGTTCCTATGGCTAATAAGTTTGGGATAGAACTGGGAACAGGTCATTAATACCTAACCCATGGGGAAGGGAGATTTTTGCTTGTTCATGTAATGGAAATGTACAGAGGGTCTCATCCAGAAATAGCCACCCCCCTGTGGGAGATATGCCCATCATGTCAAGGCAATTGAGTTCCATGCTGAGGGATTGAGCAGCCATGGTACCACTTGGAACACATTCTTCAGAAAGGCAGGTATGTGTGCCGCCCCATGGCCCCTACAGTTGTAGCAGCATTTATGGCAAAAAAAAATGCAGTGCAGCCTGGATTCCCAAAGAAACTTGGGTTCGAATTGTCAGGGGTCAGAATTTGATTTCGAATTGTGAGCCCCAATAGTATGAATCCAAGATTGTCCTAGGATTGTTTTCTTTTTCAACTGGTGATGTCATAACTTCATACCTGACAGCTGGATGTTTATGGGGGTTTAGAAGGAAGTGTGGGAAATACTGACTAGGGGAAAGTCGGTCCTTCATGGAGTGGAGACGGAATTGACCAACATCATGCATGGAAATCCCAATGGCCCTAGGAGGAAAAGAATGTTATGCTATAGGACTAAGCACACCTGTCAGAAGGACTTTACTATGGGAGTATCCATGTGGCATTGTGGGAGAATGCCATGGCCACTGAATTTCCATAGGTATCATAGCCTCCCATCAGGGGCATCTTCCTGCAGTCCTTCCAGATAAAACCCTGTAAGGAGAAGCCCATGGCAGACCAATCTGAAGGCAATGATTTCTCCTGCCATGAAATGTTAACGAGGGGGGTCCAAGCATAGCCAGCATTGGTGGGATAGAAGGAAATCTTCATCAGCCCTCTACCAGGACCAGATATTTGAAAGGGTTACAAGAGTTTGTTTGGGTTTTCTGGGAATGATTTTGAGTGAAATGAGCATGGGAGTCCTTCTCAACCCTTCAGTACCAGAGTCTTCTGGTTAGTCTCTCATTAAAGGATGTAACAGGCATGCCATTCCTTGCACTCCCAGATCTGGGAGGGATGGAAGGCTATGTGGTCTTCTAGTAGCATTCCCCATGAACACAGAATCTGACAGGAACATCTTGTGTACTTTGTGCCTTTTTCACATTCAATGGTCCATCACTTCACCTTCAAAATGCTTAAGTGTGGTTTAATGCTGGGTTAGAGTTAATGTTAAGGTTAGGGGTAGGGGTAGAGGTAGGCTTAGCTTTAGGGTTAGTGTTATGTGCTAGGTTCAACAGTTAGTGTTAAGTTTAGGGGATAGTGTTAGCAAGGCTACTTTCCATGGTGATATATAAATCCTATCTGTTCAGATTTTTGGCGCGGTGTGTGTGTGTGAGTATGTTTATTGTGTTGATGTGTGTGAGTGTGTGTATCTCTGTGTGTCTGTGTTTGTGTGTGTCTCTGTGTGGTTGGGGGAGAGGTTTCATCCAACATATTTGCATAATGAATTCCTGAAGCAGGAAGGCACAGCTAGGGTTGAAAAGTCATGCCTTACTTCAGAGAGTGTTTTTTGTTGGACAGTCTATGTATAAGGAATGTATTCTTCTATTGGGTAGATATTTGGAATAATGGGATTCTACCTATGATGTTTGAGAGTGTTTGTACGTTTAGGTCCCAGTGATCATTTCACATCTGCCTCCTGAACTGTTCCCATGGCTAAAAAGTTTGGGATTGAACTGATGAGAGGAGGTGAATACCTATCTCATGGGGATGTGCGATTTGTGCCTTTTCAGGTACTGGAAGGGTACAGAGGGCATAGTCATGATATAGGCACCACCGTGTGGGAGAAATGCTCACCATGTCAAAGGGATAGGAGTATCATGCTGAGGGATTGAGCAACCATTGTACCCCTTGGAACACAGTCTTCCGAAGGGCAGGTACATGGGACAACACATGCCCCACCCCTGTTGTGACAGCAATTATGGTAGAAAAAGGAAGTTCAGCCTGGAATCCCAAAGAAACTTATATTAGAATTGTTAGGGCTCAGAATTTGAGTTCGAATCCGAGACTTTCCTAGGATTGTTTTCTTTTTCACATGATGAGGACATAAAGTCAGACCTGAGAGTTGGATTTTTATGGGGGAATGGAGGGATGTGTGGAAAATACCGAGGGAGTGGAAGTTAGTCCTTCAGGGAATTGAGAGCAAATTGACAAACATCATGCATGGAAAGCCCAAATGCCCTAGGAGTATGGGGTATCCATGTGGCATTGTGGGAGAATGTCATGGCCCCTGAATTTCTGTAGAGAACATACACCCCCCCCCAATTAGAGGTCTATTCCTGATGTCCTTCCAGATAAAACCATCTAAGGAGAAACCCATGGTAGACCAATTCGAAAGCAATGATTGCTCCTGCTATGAAATATTACCAAGTGGGGTCAGACAGGTGGTGAATACCTATCCCATGTGGAAAGGCGATTTGTGCCTGTTCAGGGAAGGGAAGTGTACAAGGGACTTGTCCAGAAATAGCCAAAAACCTGGGTGAGAAATGCCAGTCATGTCAAGGCGATTTGAGTACCATGCTGAGGTATTGAGTGGCCATGGTACCCCTTGGAAGACAGTGTTCAGAAAGGCACATATGTGGGCTACTGCACTGCCCCCCCCTTTGTGGCAGCAATTATGACAGAAAAGGGCAGTGCAGCCAGGATTACCAATGAAACTTGGATTCTAAAAGTAATGGCTCAGATTTCGAACATGAAGTCTGAGCCCTAACAATTCGAATCCAAGATGTATCTAGGATTCATTTCTTTTTCACCTGATGAAGTAGTAAAGTCATACCTGAGAGTAGGATGTGGATGGGGGTTTGGAGGGAAGTGTGAAAAATACTTAGTCAGTGGAAGTCTGTCCTGCAGGGTGTGCAGAGCGATTAGCCCAGTATCCTGCATGGAAAGCTCAATGACCCAGGGACAAAAAGAATGCCATGCTATAGGACTAAGCACACCTGTCAGAAGGCCTTGACTCTGTGGGTATCCATGGGGCATTGTGGGAGAATGCCATGGCCCCTGTATTTCCCTAGTTAACATAGGCCCCATCAGGGGCCTTGTCCTGCTGTCCTTCCAGATAAAACTGTGTAAGGAGAAGCTCATGTCAGACCAAACCAAACAGTGAGTGTGTGCTATGGAATGTTACTGTGTGGGGTCAGAAACCTAGCCAGCCTTGGTGCAATAGAAGGAAATCTTCATCAACCCTCTGCCATGACCGGATATTTCAAAGGGTCGTAGGAGTTTGTTTGGGTTTTCTGGGGAAGATTTTGAGTGATGGAGCATTGGAGGCCTTCTCAATCCTTCAGTTCTCCATTCTTCCAGATAGTCTCTCATGAAGGGACATAACAGTCATGCCATTCCTTCCATTCCCATATATGGAATGGATGGAAGGCCATGTGTTCTGCTGGTAGCCATCCCCATGAACACAGATTCTGACAACAACATCTTCTGATCTTTGTGTCTTTTTCAGGTTCAATGATCAATCACTTCACCTTCCAAGTTCTTAAGTGGGGGTTCAAGTTAGGGTTAAGTTTAGGGGTAGGGCATGTGCAGGTTTCGGTTTATGGTTATTGTTATGTGCTAGGTTTAGCAGTTAGCGTTAAGTTTAATGTTAAGTGTTAGCAAGGCTACATTCTACAGTGATATGTAAATCCTATCTCTTCTGATTGTTGGATTGGTGTGTTGTGAGTGTGTATTGTGTCTCTCTGTGTGTGTGTGTGAGTGTGTGTGTGTGTCTTTGTTTGTTGGGGGAGAGGTTTTATCCAACATATTTGCCTAATGAACTCCAGAATCAGGAAGGCACAGCCAGGGTTAAAAATCATGCATTGCTTCACAGACGGTTTGTAGGTGATCAGCCTATGAAGAAGGAATGAATTCTTCTATTGGGTAGACATTTGGAAATATGGGATTCTTCCTGTGATGATGGAAGTTCGTAGTGCATTTGGGTCCCAGTGATCATCTCACATCGGCCTCCTGAATTGTTCTCAGGGCTAAAAAGTTTGGGATTGAACTGGGGACAGGTGGTGAATACCTATCCCATGGGGAAGGGTGATTTGTGCCTGTTCAGTGAAGGAAAGGGTACAGAGGGCTCATCCAGAAATAGCCACCACCCTGTAGGAGAAATGCCCACCAGGTCAAGGTGATTTGAGTACCATGCTAAGGGATTGAGCAGGCATGGTTCCCATTGGAACACAGTGATCAGAAAGGCAGGTAAGTGGGCCAGCCCATGGCCACCCCATTGTCACAGCATTTATGACACAAAAAGGCAGTGCAGCCTAGATTCCCAAAGAAACTTGGATTCGAATAGATCAGGCTTGAATTCTGAGCCCTAACAATTCGATTCCAAGAAGCGAGTGAATCCAGGATTCTTATCTTTTTCACCTGATGAAGTAGTAAACTCATACCTGAGAGTTCGATGTGGATGGGGGTTGGGAAGGAAGTGTGAAAATATCGAGTCAGTGGAAGACTGTACTGCAGGGTGTGCAGAGTGAATAGCCCAATATCCTGCATGGAAAGCTCAATGACCCAGGGACAGAAAGAATGCCATGCTATAGGACTAAGCACACCTGTCAGAGGGCTTCACTCTGTGGGTATCCATGGGGCATTGTGGGAGAAGGCCATGGCCCCTGCATTTCCATAGGTATCATAGCCCCCATCAGAAGCCTCTTCATGCTGTGCTTCCAGATAAAACCCTGCAAGGAGTAGACCATGGCAGACCAATCCAAACACAATGACTGCTCCTACTATGAAATGTTACCAAGTAGGGTCAGAATACTAGCCAGTCTTAATGAGATAGAAGGAAATCTACACCAACCCTATGCCATAACCAGATATTTCAAAGGGTCGTGCAAGTTTGTTTGGGTTTTCAGGGGAAGATTTTGTGCGAAGGGAGCATCAGAGGCCATCTCAAGGTTTCAGTACCCCAATCTTCCAGTTACGATCACATTAAAGGATGCGAAAGGCATGCCACTCATTCCACTCCCAGATCTGCAAGGGATGGAAGGCCATATGGTCTGCTATTAGCCATCCCCATGAGCACAGACTCTGACAAGAACATCTTCTGAATGTAGTGTGTTTTTGGGTTCACCGAACAATCACTTCACGTTCAAAATGTGTGTGTGTGTGTGTGTGTGTGTGTGTGTGAATGTGTGTGATCATGTTTCTTTGTGTATGTGGTTGAGTCTGTGTGTGTTGTGGGGAGAGGTTTCATCCAACATTTTGCCTCATGATCTACCGAATCAGGAAGACACAGCCAGATTTGAAAAGTCAAGTAGTACGAGCTTGTGTGGTTTTTCTGGGGAAGATTTTGAGTGAATGGAGCTTTGGAGGACTTCTCAATCCTTCAGTACCCCATTCTTCTGGTTAGTCTCAAAAGAAAGGATGTAACAGGCATGCCATTCCTTCCACTCCGAGATTTGGAAGGGATGGAAGGCCATGTGGTCTGCTAGTACCCCTGCCCAAGAACACAGACTCTGACAAGAGCATCTTCTGAATTCACTGTGTTTTCGGGTCCAATGATCAAACATTTCACCTTCAAAATGCTTACGTGAGGATAAATGTTAGAGTTAGATATAGGGTTAAATTTAAGTTCAGGGGTATGGGTAGTCGTAGGGTAGATTTAGGGTTAGTGGTATGTGTAAAGATTAGCAGTTAGTGTGAGGATTAGGGATAAGTGTTAGCAAGGCTGCTTTCCATCATGATGTATAAATCCTATCTGTTTTGATTGTTGGCCAGTTGTGTGTGTGAGTTTGTATTTTGAGTGTGTGTGTGTGAATGTGTGTGATCATGTTTCTTTGTGTGTGCTTTTGTGTCTGTGTGTGTTGTGGGGAGAGGTTTCATCAAACATATTTGCTTCATGATCTACTGAACCAGGAAGGCACAGCCTGATTTGAAAATTGAAGTCATATGATGATTGTGTGGTTTTTCTGGGGAAGATTTTTAGTGAATGGAGCTTCAGAGGCCTACTTAATCCTTCAGAACCCCACTCTTCCAGTTAGTCTGACATGAAAGGAGGTAACAGGCAAGCCATTCCTTCCACTCCGAGATTTGGAAGGGATGGAAGGTCATGTGGTCTGCTAGTAGCTGTCCCCATGAACACAGACTCTGACAAGAACATCTTCTGAATTTAGTGTGTTTTCGGGTTCAAAGAACAATCACTTCACCTTCAAAATGCTTAAGTGAGGGTAAATGTTAGAGTTAGATATAGGGTTAAGTTTAGGTGCAGGCATAGTCATAGGTTTAGATTTTGGGTTAGTGGTATGTGTAAGGATTAGCAGTTAGTTTTAGGATTAGGGATTAGTGTTAGCAAGGCTAATTTCCATCACGATGTATAAATCCTATCAGTTTTTATTGCTGGCCAGGTGTGTGTGTATGAATTTGTATTGTGTGTGTGTGTGTGTGTGTGTGAATGTGTGTGTTCATGTTACTTTGTGTGTGCAGTTGAGAGTATGTGTGTTGTGGGGAGAGGTTTCATGCAACATATTTGCGTCATGATCTACCAAATCAGGAAGACACAGCCAGAATTGAAAAGTCAAGTTGTATGAGCTTGTGTGGTTTTTCTGGGGAAGATTTTGAGTGAAGGGAGCTTCAGAGGACTTCTCAATCCTTCAGTACCACATTCTTCTGGTTAGTCTCACAAGAAAGGACATAACAGGCATGCCATTCCTTCCATTCCCAGATCTGGAAGGGATGGAAGGCCATGTGGTCTGCTAGTGGCCAAACTCATGAACACAGACTCTGAGAAGGACATCTTCTGAGTTTAGAGTGTTTTCGTGTTCAAAGAACAATCACTTCACCTTCAAAATGCTTATGGCACGATAAATGTTAGAGTTAGATATAGGGTTAAGTTTAGGGGTAAGTGTAGGCATAGCGTTAGATTTTGTGTTTGTGTTACGTGTTAGGATTAGCAGTTAGTGTTAGGACTAGGGATTAGTGTTAGCAAGGCTAATTTCCATCTTGATATATAAATCTTACCTGTTCTGCTTGTTGGTCACGTGTGTGAGTGTGTATTGTGTGTGTGTGTGCATGTTTCTTTGTGTGTGTGTTTGTGTCTGTGTGTGTTGTGGGGAGAGGTTTCATCCAACATATTTGCCTCATGAACTACTGAACCAGGATGTCACAGCCAGGGTTGAAAAGACATGCATTACTTCAGAGAGTGTTTTCAGGTGGACAGTCTATGTGTAAGGAATGCATTCTTTTATTGGGAAGACATTTGTTAAAAGGGGATACTTCCTAAGATGGTGGAGGGTCTTAGTGCATTTGGGTCCCAGCGATCATCTCAAATCTGCCTCCTGAATTGTTCCCTTGGCTGAAAAGTTTGGGTTTGAACTGTGGACAGGTGGTGAATACCTACCCCATGGGGAAGGGCAACTTTTGCCTGTTCATGGAATGGAAGGTTCCAGAGGGCCTCGAACAGCAATAGCCACCTACCTGTGGGAGAAACGCCCACCATGTCAAGGAGATTTGAGTTACATGCTGAGGTATAGAGAAGCCATGGTACCCCTTGGATCTCAGTCTTCAGAAAGGCACATATGTGGGCCACCCCTTGGACCCTGCTTTGTGGTAGCATTTATGACAGTAAAAGGCAGTGCAGCCTGGATTCCCAAAGAAACTTGGATTCGAATTGTTGGGCTCAGGACCTGATGAGGTTGCAAATTCGTACCTGGACGTAGGATGTGAACAGGACTTTGGAGGGAAGTGTGGAAAATACCGCGTCAGTGGAAGTATGTCCTTCAGGGAACGCAGAGCAAATTGACCAACATCCTGTGAGGAAAGCCCAAGGGCCCCGGGAGAAAAAGAATGCCATGCTGTTGGACTAAGCACACCGGTCAGAAGGACTTGACTATGGGGGTATCCATGTGGCATTG
>VMDO01024803.1:0-29152 GCA_007922755.1 Pedetes capensis | reverse complement strand
GAAGATAAGAATGAGGTCAATATAAATGGACTAGAAATCGCATGTAATTGTTCTAACAAGATAGAAACAAAGACCACTACAGGAAAAGTTTCTATCTTAAACAGAAATGGAACCCAAGGACATATAGAAAAATACTATATAGTAAAAGATAGAGAAGACTTGGATGGGAAACTTAGATGGGAAGGGGGGGAGGGGGGAAGCACAGAGGAGGGTAAGGGGTAACCTATATGAATAATGCTTATCAAATTGCATATATGAAAATTGTCACAATGAAAAGTATGTCAAAATGAATCACATTATGATGTACATTAAAAATTTCTAAAAAAAAAAAAAAAAAAGAATTGGACCCAGGATTCTAGAGGATGGTGGAGACACCCTGATGGGTACCACATACTGCCTAAATCTTTAGGATGCAACTTGATTATCCAGATTCACTAAGTCTCTCACTTGGGGACCACAAAGCTAAGTCAGCTTGTCACCTCTCAATTATTCATCCCCGGGGTCACTTCTGTGACTGAGGATGTTACCTGCAGATATACTTCATGTGCCCAGGTAAACGCTGGACAACAAGGAGTCAGGTACCATGGCAACCAACTGGGAGAACATTGGGAGCTGGACTTTACAGAGATTAAGAGAAGCTCTTATGGATGTAAATATTTGCTAGTGTTTATTGATACGTATTCTGGATGGACTGAGACAGTCCCAACCAATCTGAGACTGCGCAGATTATGGTAAAGAAATTAATACAGGAAATAGTCCCTTTGATTTGGCCTCCCATTGTCTCTGGTTCTGGCAATGGTCCAGCTTTCATGGCTAGCATCTCTAAATTAATTAGTACAGCATTAGGTATAAATTGGAAACTCCATTGTATATATAGACCTTAGAGTTCAGGACAGGTAGAGAGGATGAATAGAACTTTAAAAGAGACTTTGACTAAATTAACTTTGGAGACTGGCGCTAGGTGGCCTGACCTCCTACCCTTTGCTCTGATGCATGCAAGGTATACCCCCTCTCAACTTGGGTTCACTCCTTATGAGATTCTTTTTGGCCATCCTCCTCCCTTTTACTATGAATTTCAGATGATTTAAAAGTTGAAATCTCTAACCAGACCTTACTTGAGTTCCTCCAGGCACTCCAGGAGATAATAGGCCAGATCCATCAAACAATTCAGGCAGCCAGGCCTCCTCCTCATTTTGGCTCACCCCTTCACCCCTTCCAGCCTGGGGATCTTGACCTTGTCTGAAGGTTCACCTCTAAGTTGTTAAAGGCTTGCTGGAAAGGACCCTTTCTTATGGTTCTGAAAACTCCCACCATGGTAAAAGTTGCTGGACATTCCCCACCACACACATCTGAAGGCTGTACCTCTTGACCCCGAGACCCTGTTGGACCCTGGAACTTCACAAAAATGGCAAGTCTCCACCACCACAGATCCCCTAAAGATAAGACTGTATGGCTCTTAATGTATCTTTGTTTATCTCTCCCTCTCTCTTCTTCTCATGTTCTCCCCTTGATCCCTAGTGACACAATTGCCCATAAGCCCCAGAACTGGACCTAGACTCTCCATAATTGCATTATTGGAGAAACACTCCAGTGCCTTGTCACAGATAAACAGCCTATTGTCAAGATAGATTTGTGTAAACTAGGTGCCGCCTTTTCAGGTATAAGTGAATGTAAAAAAACTCATTATTAGGGGCTGTACCTATTTGGATCAAACCTTGGAAACCACTGGGATCTATGCTTGTAGAGCTGGCCAGGACCCCAGTTGTTCTGGTGACACTTGGGGACACTACCAATGTTGGGGATGCGAGACTATCACTCCCTGGTAAACATAGATCCCTATCTTGCCATACAGAAATTTAGGAATAAGACTTGCCAGACCAAGGACACTTGCAACCCACTGACTTTAATTGTCAAAAACTGGGATAGGAAATTTGATGGATGGGAGACTGGGTGCACTTGGCCAATAAATGCTTTATGAAAAAGGAAGGGATAGGGGAACAAAAGGAAACAACAGTTGATGACCCCAAGGATCCCCATTGGGCCACTGTATTCAGGATGGAACCCCCCAATGCAGGATCAGACAGGAAGCCAGGAGGACTTGACCCCCATCATGCTAGCCCCCCAGATGCCTTTATGGTCCCACTATTTGACTACACTTACTGCTATGTACTCATTTCTGAACACATTCCATCCAAACAACCCAAGATTGCTGGTTCTGTAACCCAAGATTGCTGGTTCTGTCTCCACCCAGAACCCCCATTTTTTGTAGGTATAGAATATAATGAATCCTTCTCAGATGTTCAAAATGTGTCAGCTAACCAATGTAATTGGAATGTGAAGCTGCCTTTGGGGGATATAACCCCTGCTGGATTATGTTTAAAGAATGCTCAGCTCAACCACACCCACTATGACTACATGTGAACCTCAACAGTCCTGTTGGCAGAACCTTATGAGGGGTACTTTAAGGCTCCTAATTACTCTTGGTGGACATGCACATTTGGTATAACTAAATGTGCCTCTCAGGGCTACTAACTTCAACCCCCAAAATATATATCTTCATCTGTATTATTCCCCAAGTCTATATTTATGATGGAAAAATAGGGTGAGAACAAATACCCTGTGTAAAAAGGATTCCTATCCTTTTGCAGATACTCATAGCTGCAGGGATCACTAAGTCCACTGCTTTGGGTGCCAGCTCTCTGATCCTTCAGGATACTAATTTTAAGTTTCCAGGTTTTTAAGTCTCAGTTTCCAGGTGGCTGAAGACTTAGGCCTCTTAGAACAATCTGTATTTGGACTTGAACACCAGGTTGATTCTCTGGCAGAAGTGGTCTTACAAAATAGAAGAGGCTTAGATTCGATTTTTATGAAGGAAGTTGGACTCTGTCTGGCCCTGGGAGAAGATTGCTGTTTTTATGCTAATCAACCTGGAATCATACATGAAACCTTGGCTACCTTAAAGAAAATTTTACAGACTAAGTATAATAAGGCCACTGAGGAAGCAAATCTTTATTCTCATGGTCACCCTTGTTGACCACCCTCTTATCTGCAGTGGTAGGACCTTTACTTCTAGTCTTGTTAGCTGTCACTGTAGGACCTTGCATTATAAATAAACTTAAAGCTTATGTGAATGGGCACATATCTTCTGTAAAATTGCTGGTGCTTCAACAATAGCCTAGATATGCCCCCCTGAGCCAGGACCCAGACTATGAGTCCATGATTTGACTCAGGTTATTAAAACCAGTGGGGAATGGAATATATGGGCCTTTTTACAGATTCCAAAAAAGGGCAGCCCCAAAAATTCCTAAGACAAAGATAACACCTGGGACAAAGTCAAGTCATCATGACCAAGAATGCCACGACTGAATTGTGGCCTCAGTATACACCCAGAAATAATCTATGTCTGCAAGCTGGTACCTACAGCACCTCCCCACCCCTTACATCCTTCTCCCATTTCTGTACTTCTGTTTTGCAACCCCTATAAAACTGCCTAGCAGGCCAGCCCCAGGTGCCATCCCCAATTTGTCCCTAATAGACGGGGGCAGCCAGCTGGCCAGCCTATGAGCTCTAAATTTGCTATTACAGTAAAGCTACAATCAGCTTCTTTGGTGTATTGGGAGTTCAGTTTGGGCTGCGGCTTACAACAATAAAGGCAATTTTTGGAAAGTTTATAATCTCCAAGTTTTATGATGTGTATACAATCTCTAAGTTCCTGGTATGATTTGTATAAGCGATGGCATGAAAACAAAAACAAGCAGTTCTATAACAGACTGCCAGGTCTGTTTCCGCTCATGATGGGTAGACTGAGTCCCCATATGAGGAAGGGTACCTTTAAAAGGCATCAGAGGGAAAAATCCACCAAGAGGGGAAAAAGTACCTCAAAGCCTTTGAAGGGAAAGTCCACCAAGAGGGGAAGAAGTACCTCAAAAAAGGGTCTCTTCGTGGAAAGGGACTTGGAATATTGCCTTTTCTTTTTCCTAAATTTGAATTGGTCACTGTTTTCTTCATACAGTAAATTTCTGGGAATTACTAATGAAAAACAAGTAACAAGTATAATTATATAATCTGCTGACTCCTTGAGCAGTGTTCATTCAGATTGGGAGCTAAAAAAGCCTCCCTAGCAGACTGACAATAAAAGAATTCTTAAATGACTTCCAACAGCTTAAACTCCTTGAGTTAACAAACCAAAGTTTCTATACCAACAGCCCTTCAGCAAGCAAAACAATCTGGTAAGTCAGAACACCCATTTTTCTTATTATGAACTCAATGTTATGATGTTAGGTGCCGTCGAATCGGTATCCGACTCATAGCGACCCTCATAGGGTTTTCAATGGCTGACTGTTTCGGGATTGCCTTGGGAGTGGATTGTCAGGCCCTTCTCCCATTTTAGCGGTGCTGGGAATTGAACTCAGGACCTCAGAGACTGCAGCGCAGTGCTTTACCCACTGAGCTAAATCCCAGCCCATGAACTCAATAGGGTGACATATTTATAATAGTTTGGCTGCCCCTAGTTCCCACATAAGAACAGAGTGATTTATAATAGTTAAACTACCCCTAGTTCCCACATAAGATCAGAGTAGTTAATAATAGTTAAATTGCCTCTAGTTCCCACTTAAAATAGAGTAATCAATAACTTAGACGTAGAACATAAACATAGTCACAGATGCTCAGGTCATCTTAGTTCAAAGTAAATTCAATTTGTCTGTAAGCTAGCTCTTACTTTGATCACCACGTAACGCTCATGTGATAATCTAATGAAGTGATTATTGGCAAAACCTTGTTGTAATCCATCAATGCTACCAATTCCCTTTGTCCTTTTTCTGACCTTCCATGTGGTTTAGTGAATTTTAGTTTCTGTATATAAGGCTGAGATTTTTGGGAAATAAACGGAACAGATTCCACTGCCTCTGAGCTGCTGTGTTTGCTGTTACCTGCCACCGACTCCTCATCTGCCTTCGGGAGACCCTGCATTCAATCTAGGCTGCAGCTGAACTGCGGCAACAGACAATCACTCAGATAGTAGTTCTATAGACTGTGCAAGCAGCAGGGTACAGAACCAGACCAGGCAGTTAACAGGCAGTCAATCAACGGGTAAGAATTAACAATTAATCAAACAGTCAGGCAGTTAAAATCAGACAGTTAAAAAAATTCTTCCAGTATATAATTTCTTAAACGGGGTGTGACAGCAGGCCCAAGGTCATTTTAAAATCCTTCTGGTTCCTTGAAAACCAGCCCTCAATAAAAGCTGATAAGGGCAGCTATGTCACAGGGTGGCTGTGCCTGCTGAAGGACTGGATTAAGAAAAATGTGGTGTCGCAAGATAACTTTGTAAAAGGTCAAATTTGGGGAATTTCTGTGAAGGGCTGAGCTCTGGGAAATGGAAACTTACATTGTACACACCTGCCCCTTAACTGCAAAATTCTGCTTCTGTACATCAGCTTCTCTGCCCCTGAGAATCCCTCAAACTGCCCTATAAAACCACTGACTGGCCCAAACCAGCCACTGTTTCCTCCAAGTCCACTCTTGGGGCTGGGGCAGCCAGCTGGCCAGTCTAATAAAACTCCCTTTGCTCCCTATTCGTTTGTGTCTTGGAGTATTTTTCTGGGTTCAAGCCACTGGGTATAAGTGGGGGGCTACCTAAGATGGTGATGGTCCCGTCAACTCAGTGACCTCTTTACATTTCCCACTGGTCTTATGGAGGAATCGAATCTTCAATTCTAGTCAAGGGCACTCTAATGCTGGATTGTCCAGGGCCATATACTGAGTTCTTAATACCATAAGTTTGACTGAGTCTATTCTACTGTTCAAAAATCTCAGAAGCCAGTTAAGGAGACAAGGGCCAAATATTAATCCTAAGAGTAAGAGCATCAGGGGGTCCACCAGTCCTGTTAAAAAGGTGGTGGCCAGGGGGACCAATTGAACCAAGATTCAAACCATCCCTGTGACTCCTCTGTAAGTCTCTTTCTTGTCTCCAAGTGCTATCTAACTAAAGCCAAACTTCCCCTGATGAGGCCAGATTTATTAGCATAGAAACAACATTTTCCACCCATGGTGAAACAGAGGGCTCCTTGCTGTAAAAATAAGAGATCTAGGCCTCTCCTGTTCTGTAGGACTACCTTGGCTAGGGATTCGATCTGATATGTTAATTGCGAAATGGAGTCCTCTAGATATCTGAGGTCTATATCTATTTGCTGGGAGAGGTCTTGGTATTGAAGGATCCCCTGGATTAGGGAACTGATCCCTAGGGCCATAGGCCCAGCTATAACGAGTCCCACCAGGAGGGGCACTACAAAAGGGACTCTTTTCTATCTATTCTGAGGTGTTCCATCTGGTGCAATGAGGTGTAAACGCCGTCCACCATCATAAAGAGAGACCCTAGGGTACATGTACAAGGGTGCAGATAATAGGTTGTGAGTCATTGAACAGCTATTTGGTCAAGCATGAGGTCAGACCAAAGGAGCAAGCAAAACAGGTGGTTGGAGGAGCAGGCAGGTACAGCTGAGTTCCATTATGGTGTACACCCTGGGTTTGTTTACAATATTCATTAAAAGAGGAGTTGGCAATATTCATGGCAGGTGAAACCAAACATTGTCTGAGTCCTGTGAGGGAGCCTAATGAAACATGTTTAACTGTGTATGTACATCATTGAGGACTGAAATTCGGCAGGATTTGGCTGTCTATTCACTCATAGAAGGGAGGCTAGGGACTCAAGCATAACCAACAGTTTTTTCTCATCTCTGGATTTGAAGAACTTAGAATTTTATGGACTGAGGCTATTAAAGAGTATAGAGAGGGCTGTAGAAACCACCCCAAGGATGAAGGTGGTCGTGGGGATCTTGTCTGATCTACTTCTGGGAGAAATAAACTGGCTTCCCGGTGTAATATTGTGGATATTGGTCCTATTGGGGCTGTCTGTGGCCGTACCTTAACCTTCTGAATGGTAAAGGTGTTTCCGTAGTCCCAGCCAGAAACATAGAGCTTAATTCTCCACGTGTGGCCTGTTAACCACCTTTGATCAGGGTTAATGACGGTTATATTGATAGGATTACACTTAAGATGCCCACAGTTAGAGGCAGAGGAGCCCCTACTCACTCTAATAAAATAGTCCTTATTAAAAGTATATCCTGAAATAGTAGAGATGGTCTTACAACCCCAATAAGGACAATACAACTGACTTCCATTATTATAATTCCATTGCTTTTGGTCAGTTGACCCTGGACATAGATAGATGCCTATATTTCTAAGGTTGTATTGTCCAGGTATTCCCCTGCATTCCCAACCACTCCTGGGCTTTTTGAGTAGATTTTCTTTAAATGTGTTGGTCTGTCTCTTTCTCTAGCCCTGTGGTGTTATCCTTGTCATAATGTATCTGAAGTCCTGTTAGAGGACAGAGGTCAACTAGGAAGGTTAAAAGTTGGTCCTTGACATAAACAATGGTCTGATTAACAAGCATTTTCCCACAAGATCCCTCTAAAATGTCCATTGATAGGAAAGGGGGAGTAGATTAGGGGAAGGGGTCACTAGTCACATCAGGAAGGAGAACACATAGAAGGAGAGCAAGACAGGCTTTAAAGGTTCCTCTGCCAACCAGGAGCTCCTCCATTCTGGTGGTATGGTCTTAATGTGGGAGTGATGAGCCCAGGTGCCCAGTCTATCTTTATCGCAGTAGGAGTCATGAGGATGTAGGGTACCTTCCACCTGGGAGTGAGTCTTGAAGAAGTAAACCATTTGACCAACACTTTGTCTCCTGCCTTGAATGGGTGGGGTGATAAGTCCACAGAATGAGTCTGGTCTGCAGCAGTGCTTCCGAGTCTCATGCAAAGCTGTTGTTGTACTTCTAAATAACCTGTAGGAACTTGAATAAGTTATGGTTATGGAACTCAGCCAGAGCAACATCTCCAATTTTGAGGAGCAGTTGGAGTGGCCTCCCAAATATGATTTCATGTGAAGTGAAACCCTTCTCATAGGGAATACAATGAGTTCTGAGTAGAGCAAAGGGGAGTAAATTGGCCCAGTTTTCACCAATCTCTAAAATGAACTCAGTCAAAGTCTCCTTCAGAGTTCAGTTCATATGTTCGACCTGCCCTGAGCTCTGAGGATGATATGCACAAGTGGAGCTTCCAATTAATGCCTAGAGCAATAGCCAAGGCCTTAGAGACCTGTGCAGTGAAGGTGGGTCTATTGTCTGACCCCAGAGCAGGGGGAAGGCAGAATTGGGTAATGATCTCATGGAGAAGTTTCTTTGTAACCATTACGGTTGTCTCAGATGGGGTTGGGTAAGCCTCTACTCATCCTGAGAAGGTATCCACAAACACTAAATGATATTTATGTCCTCCTGCCAGGGGCTTTACTTCAGTAAAATCTAATTCCCATTGTTCCCCAAGGGTGGCCCCCACATGAGTGAGCTCCCATGGGCATCCATCGGGGAGGCCCCCCTGGTTAACCTGTTGTACTCAGCAGCTCAAACCCAGAAAAAATACTCCAAGACACAAAGAAACAGATCAGGAACAGAAAGGTTTATTTAAACCGGCCTGCCGGCTACTTTCAGTCCCAGGAGTGGACTTTCAGAAAGCAGCAGCATTGGTTAGGGGCTTTATAAGGTAGGGGCGGAGAAGCAAGGTTACAGAGGAGGGAATTCTTTAGCAGTTAAGGGAGGCGGGTACAGAGTAATTTTTCATTTCTCAGAAGTCCGCCTTACAGGAATTCCAGTCATCAGCTCTCTGGCTAGCTTATCATGTATGACCTTCTTTGTGACATAGTTTCCCTAAGCAAAGGACCTTGAAGTTTGGCTGGGGCTGGTCTGCAAAGCACCAGTTGGATCATGACAAGCCTTTCTCTGTAACCTTTTTCTGTTTCCACAAACCTTGGCACAAGAACTACATCCGGTAGTAACATCCAGAACTAAATGAGATAGGTTTGGAATGTAATATATGGCCTTGAATAATTCAGTCAGTTTAGACTGGGCCAAATGAGTTGCCTGATGTAGTCTTCTAACTAAATCCTTTACTAGTGCCTCTGGAATCAGTATATGGCCACCTGGCAAGATCCACCAGCCTGAAATGTCCTTAGTGGCCTGTTTTTCTTGGGCCAGGGTATCTTCTTCCAGTTGATAGTTAGGTTCTGCAGGCAAGGTGGGTTCAGGAAATGCAGGCATGACTACATGAGTTCCCACTGGTCTTATTGCCACTTGGTGGGCCTCCTGGTCCACCAAGCAATTTCCTTGTGCCTCCATACCCTCACCAGATTGGTGGCCTTTGCAATGGACTATGGCCACCTCTTTGGGTAGCCAGATTGCTTGCAAAAGGGCTAGTATTTCTGCTTTATTTTTAATGTCCCTGCCAGCTGATGTAAGTAGTCCTCTTTTCTTTTAAATTGCCCCATGCATGTGGGCCATGGAAAAGGCACACCAGCTGTCAGTGAAAACAGTTATTCTCTTGTCTTTTCCCCATTTTAGAACTTCTGTTAATGCTATCAATTCAGCTTTCTGGGCACAGGTCCCTTGGTATAAGGGATTGGACCAAATAACTTCCTCCAGAGTAACCACTGCTGCCCCCACATACGTTATGCCTTCTAGGATGAAACTGCTGCCATCCGTGAACAATACCTTGTCTGGATCAGAAAGGGGGACATCTGTCAGGTGTGGCCTGGCTCCTTGGATGACATCAATTACTTGCAGACAGTCACGGATCAGTGTCTCTTGGTCCCCATCCAGTAGCACAGTGGCAGAATTTAAAGCTGCAGTCTTCAGGAGCCAGATATGGGGCTGATCCAATAGTAAGGCTTGGTATTGTGTAAGTCGAGCATTGGAAATCCATTGGTCTGATACTCCCCACAGGAGTGTTTCCACCGCATGGGGTCCTATCAGAAACAGTTCCTGGGCCAGTGTTACCTTGTCAGCTTCCCTGACCAAGGTGGAAACTGCCACAATGGCCTGTAAGCAAACTGGCCATCTGGCTGCCACTGGATCTAGTTTTGAGGACAAGTAGGCAACAGGCCAGTTCCTGGGTCCCAAGGATTGGGTGAGGACCCCCTTAGCCACTCCCTGTTTCTCATAGATGTACAGGCAAAATGGCTTAGAAATGTCTGGTAGTTCCAGGGCTGGAGTTGACACCAAGACGGTTTTTAATTTTTTCAAAGGCCTATTGTTCTTTTTCTGTCCAGTATATAATTTCTCAAAGGGGGCGGGGGACTACCTAAAATGGCATGGTCATGTCAACTCAGTGGCCTCTTTACATAGGGATGGCCAATATTTTCTATAAAGTATGTGAAAGAAAGTTCACTTAGGAGATGGAAGAGGCACTTACTTCTAAGCTGCCTTTACTGAAAAGCATTGCATGTCCCGTAGAAGTATCTGAAGGTCTACAGCCTTTATCCTGTACCCGTAGCCAGTTTGGATTCAGAAAGTGGTAACTGATAAGCATCTCTTTGACAAGGGACCAAAAAGAAAGCCCTCCAGTGATGACAGAAAGCTTCCTGAAAATACCTTGCAGTACCAGAACTAAAAGACTGCTTAACTATATATACCTCTTGCCCTGCCCTTGTTTAAACCTGAAACTCATGTAAATTCCCCAAAGACGGACTTGGGGTTACTTGCTCCTCTTCCCAGTGTGCACATTGATTAAATCTCCTAGAAACTTTAAATCAAAAGTTAAGATGTCATAATGTTTACTTAAAATGTAACCACTAAAACTTAATGTTCCTTGTTACAGACTTGTTAAATTTATCTTGGATTATTTTACACTCCACCCTATGAGTCACCTCCCATCTCCTTGCTCCTTATTTGTCTATTTCCATGGCAACCCCCACCCTCCTATAAAACCCCAGGAAAACAAAAGCTTGAGGTCAGCCTCAAGAGGACTCATTGCCTGGGGCTAACCTTGTTATAACAATAAACATTATTTTACCCAACTTCAAGTCTCTCAAAGCACTTTTGGTTTTCTTTCACTTTCTCTGTTTTTACTTGCCTCTTTAATTGGCATATTGAGGACCAGGTTAGTTGTTAGGTGCTGTGGAGTTGGTTCCTACTCATAGTGACCCTATGTACAACAGAATAAAGTATTACCATACACTGTGCCATGCACACCATCTATGTTTGAGCCTGTTGTTGCAGTCACTGTGTTTCTTCTCATTTTGAGTCATGCCACATCAGCAAATGGAGATCTCAAGGGCTTTACTCCATTCTCATCTTCAAGGTGGACTACTTTTGTTGTAGAAAATTTAAATCAAAGGTTAAGATGTCATAATGTTTGCTTAAAATGTAATAACATTCCACCCTGTGAGTCACTCCTGTCTCCTTGCTCCTTATCTGCCTATTTCCATGACAATTTCCACCCTATGAGTAACTGTCTCTGTTTTTCTTGCTGTATATATAAAACTTATCTTATATTCCACCCTGTGAGTCACCTCCTGTCTCCTTGGTCCTTATCTGCTTATTTCCATGGCACCCCCCACCTTGCTATAAAACCACAGGAGAACAAAAGCTCAGGGCTAGTCCTGAGAGGAGCTGGTTCTTTGGCCTGGCCTATTAGCTAATAAACTTTATTATTTTACCCAACTCCTAAGTCTCTCAAAGTACTTTCAGTTTTCTTGTGCCACTTCACTGTGATGAGGCACATTGTAAAGAGGTCACTAAGTTGACAGGACCAGGGCCATCTTAGGTAACCACCATCTTGAGAAACTACACACTGGAAAATTTTAACTGCCTGATTGTCTACTAATTCTTAACTATTGATTGATTTTCTGTTGATTCTTTACTATCTGTTCTGTTTCTGTACCACCTTGCTTGCACAACCCATGATAGAAATGCCTGATTGATTGGCTGTTGTAGAACTGCTTGTTTTTGCTTCTATGCCAACTGCTTATACAAATCATACTAGGAACTTGGAAAGCCGTTAGGTCATAAGCTTGCCAAAATTTGCCTTTATACAGCCCTACCTAGCAACTGTTCCTCAGGGCTACGGATTTTAGAGAGACATGAATCCTCCATGGCCACTGGCTCAATAAAGACTCCCTTTTAATTGGCTTTTTGCTCCTTGTGGTGTGTTCCTGATCTCATGTTACACCATCTTCCCTAGTCACCTTTTGAATGCCTTCTAGCCTGGGGGAAGGCGGCTTATTCTCCAGCACTAGGTCTGACAGTGCTTCTCTGCTATTCATCAGATTTTCAATGGCTAATTGTTTCTTGAGTGGGCTACAGGTGTGGCAAGGAAGACCAAAATAACTTCAAGAGACACAGGAGTTGGGCAAAACAAAAAATTTATTGCTAGCAAGGCCAGCCCAAGGAAATGGGTCCTCTTAGGTCTGACTCCAAATTCTAATTTTTCTGGGGTCATATTGTGGAAACAGAGAAAAAAAAAAGTTTAAAAGGGAGAAAAGAAAAAAAGAGTGCTTGCCATGATTTCCCTAGCACCAATTAGACTAGTTCCGGTTAGACTCCAAGGTCTCCGGATAAGGAAAGTTGCAACACTAAGAAGCATGTGCACGATAAGGGAGACACCTGGAGTTTATTTAAGGACAGGCTGACCTCTGAGGAATGAAAAATCACTCTGTACCTCCCTCCCCTTAACTGCTAAAGAATCTTGCTTGTGTAGCCTTGCTTCCTTGCCTCCTACCCTATAAAGCCCCTAAGCACTGTGAGTTGGATGCTGCTTTCTGAAAGTCCACTCCTGGGACTGAAAGTAGCTGGCTGGCCAGTCTAAATAAACTTTTCTGCTCCCAATCTGTCTGTTTGTGTCATGGAGTATTTTTTTTGGGGTTGAGCTGCTGGGTATAACAATATGGTTGTAGAAAATTTACATCAACTGTTAAGATGTCATAATGTTTGCTTAAAATGTAACTATTAGAACTTAATGCTTCTTATCTCCACCCTGTGAGTTACCTCCAATCTCCATTTATCTTGCTGTATATGTAAAACTAATCTTCCATTCCACCTTGTGAGTCAAATCCTGTCTCCTTGCTCCTTATCTGCCTATTTCCATGACAACCCCATCCTGCTGTAAACTATATAACCCCAGGAAACTAGAAGCTCAGGTCAGTCCTGAGAAGACTCATTTCCATGAGCTGAACTTGCTATAGCAATACATTTTTTATTTTACCCAACTCCTGAGTCTTTCACCATACTTTTGGTTTTCTCATGCCATTTCAATATAGTTTATAGTGGGATAGGGTTTGTCAGCTGAAACCACATGTGCACAGCCTATGTGACCATCTGCAGGTGGGTTAGGCAGAACTTTAACTGAACTAAGATAGTTGCCATGGAACTAAACTAAGATAGTGGCTATAGAGATAGGCAGATATGGGACAAGAAGACAGGAGGTAGCTGACAGGGTGGAGAGTAAGATAAGTCTTACACACAGTAAGATAAACTTAGCAAGTCTGTAACAAGGAACATTGAGTTTCAGTAGTTACACTTTAAGCAAACATTATGGCATTTTAACTTTTAAGTTTTCATTTACATTCCTCCCTTTTCTTGTATCAGAGAGATTCCTCATCTACTTGTATAGGACACACATATTGGGTGTCACTAGTTATTAGGTTTTGATAGGATTGAATTGACTGAATCCTTTGAGTAATGAACTTAGTTATCCAGTTGATTAAATAGGGCTCCAGGGTAATCAGGAGTAGGATAATCATGAGGGGCCCAATTAGAACTTTTATCCAGGGTTTCCAGCTAGATGCGGACCATGTCCACCATAGGTCATGTCTTTGTGCTCTATATTTAATCTCCATTTTATTAAGTCGTTCCTTTAGTCTGGCTGTGGATTCTCTTACCACCTAGACTGAATAGCATAGTAATAACCTTCTTCTCCTAGGTGAGGCAGGTTCCTCCATATTTAGTGGTAAGCAGATAAAGGGCTCACCTATTTTGGAGTACAACATTAACCAGAGAATCTATTTGTCCTTGTAAGGTCAGACTATAGGCATAGCCTTTGTCTAATCCCTTTTTAATGTCTTGTCCAAGAGACAGATATTTTTGTTGTCCTAGACCCAGGGTGCTGCCACTGAGTGTGAGGCTCCTGGCTATGGCTAAGCCTGCCAAAATGGGGAGAATGATAGAATCTCTTTTTTCTGTTTAATTCCTCTGAGGAGCCAGTACAGAGGGGAAGTTGTCTCATAGCTCCAGGGGTATATACATTTAAGTTGGGTATTAAAATACCCAATACACAAAGACCTTATATTTTAGGGGAGAATACTCAGTATAAGCCATCCCCATAAATGAAGAAGGTGCCTATAGGGGCATTCAGATTGTGGGTAGGGATCTGTAGTTTTTCACAAATCCAGGACATGTTGTTGGTGAGGGCTTTTCCCAACATGCAAGAGCTATTTCCAATTATCTCCTTAGTTCTTCTAGGAGTTTGACAGCTTGCTCCTAAGTCTGAATAAGCGTGCCTTGGAATGTGACCTCTAAGGCTTGGTAGGCTAATTGGCTTGGCGGGGTGCAAATCCAACAATCAGCAGCTAAGTTTAGGTCTGCTGCTAAAAGGAGCCAGTGGGTACTATTAATAGTTTGTACCATATCAATGCCAGTATAATTGGCCTTTTAATTAATTAATTAGTTAATTAATTAATTTTTGTTGTACTAGGAGTTGAACCCAGGGTCTCACGCTTGCATGCTTTGCAAGTGTTGTACCACTGAATTGCCCCCCAGTCCAATTTTTTACTTTTTGAGAGAGGGGTCTTACTAAGTTACGTAGACTGCCTCTGGTCTCAAACTTGTGATCCTTCTGCTTCTGCCTCTGGAGCCACTGGCATTACAGGCATGAGCCACCACACCCAGCTTAATTGGCCTTTTTAGATCTAATATTCTTTACCTCTTTAATTACAGGGCTTTCTCCAATAGTAGACTAGAACGTAGTCCAAACCTTTTTTACTAGCATGGTTCACTCAACTGGCATGCTCTGGCAATTATTTGAATCCAAAGTGTCTGTTCCTGAAGCCATTTTGGGTCCCGTGGATCAGTTATTGTGTATCTTACTGGGTTGCATTCCCTTTGCCAACAGTGGGTACAATTGTCTGAGTTACCTCAGTAGACAGAGACCATGCCACAAAACCCAGGGACCTTTTTTGGCATCCTCTGTAACACCATAGGTGGCTCACACTCTTTTCTTACCCTGGAGATGTACATATATTACATTCATCCTTCTGCAGATCATTTTTCCCCAGCCATATCCTCCACAATCTACAATTCTTGGCCAGCCATAATGCTGATGGGGACAGGCATTGAATGTAATGAGCAAGGGGTATCCCTCTGGCTCCCATTTCATCACTTTGATTAATTTAGTTTGGGCATCAAACTTTGAATCTTTAGGTTCAAAGTCCCAATGTCCCATAAATGTGATGGTAAGGAAACATTTTTGGCAAGCACCCCAGTCCTTTAGGGCAGTGGTAGCCAGACCAATGCCACAGAGGAACCCAGTTAGAACTAAATATACAACAACAATAGTGCCTAGAAAAGTTCCAGACAGAAAGGCAATACAACCATTCATGAGTTTGTCTTCTTAGCCGAGTGTCGACCTGTTAGTTTTCAGAATGACAGAAGCAGGGCTTTGAGAGTATTGACTCCTTTGATTTCTTCAGCCATGCATTGACCTGTCAGCTTCCAGATTGACAGGAGCGGGCTTTGAGAGCATTGTCTCAGCACATTTGCCTGTTGGGGTAGGTTGTCACATCCAGCAGTTCTTAGGCTGAGCTTTCTTTACTTGGAAGTGATGGATCCAGGGTTGGATCTCAGCTGCATTTGTTGCTATAGGGGTAGCCATAACAATAATATAAGCCCCCTTCCAAACAGCAACAAGAAATTCCTTTTTCCAGTATTTAATATACACTAAGTTGCCAGGCTCTAGATTATGTGCACGGGTGATAGTAGGAATAGTATCTCTCTATGTATAATATTTGTGAAGTTGATGGAAAATTTGCCTGAGATCCACAAGTTGTTGGCTGAGCATCACACTTCCTACTTCTTGTGTGTTACCCCTGAGACATCTAACTAATGGTGGTGGTCTTCTGAACAGGATTTCATAAGGGGAGAACTTTACTGGGCATATTTCTGATTTTCATCAGGGAAAATGGCAAAAAATCTACCCAAGCAGTGAGTTTCCAAACAATACTTGGTCAAAGCTAGCTTTATGGCCCTATTCATTCTTTCCACCTTTCCTAAGTGTTGTGGGCAGTAGGCCACATGTAACTTCCAGTTTTTCTTTAGTAGCTTAGCCAATTTCTGGACTATTTCTGCTATAAAAGCCATGCCATTGTCACTGCCTATAGTTAAGGGGAGCCCATATATTGGGATAATTTCTCTCAAGAGAACCCTGCATACTTCTTGGGATTTATCAGTTTTGGCGGGGAAGGCTTCAACCCATCCAGAATAGGGGCAAAATAAAACCAATAAGTATTTATATCCTCTGCAGGGTTTGACCTTGGTGAAGTCCACTTGTATATCCTCAAAAGGAGAACTGCCAGTATGTTGAATTCCAAGGGCTGATCGAGGCTTTTGAGTAGGCTCCACTTGGGCACAAGTGATGCATCTTTGGCAGATTGTGGCACAGAAGGCAGTGATCTGGGGAACATAATAGTATCTTTGTAGCAACTCATTTAGAGCAATTTTTCCTCCCGTGGGTAAGGTCATGCCATTTTACCCATGCATAGGCTAATCTTTTTGGGATAACCATGTGTCCATTGGGGAGCACCCATGAGTTGTGTTTTCCTTTATAGGCATTTTGACTTTGTGCCCATTCATTTTCTTTTTCTGAGTACTTAAATCATTTGTTGGGAGTTCTTCTTGGGTAGTCTGGAGACTCCTGATCATTTCTGCAGTGGAGATGGCTACTGCTTTTGCTGTCTCATTTGTTCTCAAATTCCCAAGAGTTATTGAGGCTCTTACTTCTTGATGCCCTGTACAGTGTATTATGGCTACTTTTAGGGGCTCCCAAATTGCATTAAGAAGCTGCAAAATCTTTTTTATTTTTGATCTGTTTTCCTTCAGCTGTGAGTAGCCCTCTTTCTTTATATAACATTCTGTGGATGTGTACAGTAGCAAAAGCATAACTGGAGTCAGTGTAGATGTTGATCATTTTCCCTTTGGCCCACCTGAGTGCTTGAATCAATGCCCATAGTTCAGCTCTCTGAGCTGACCATACTGGTGGAAGAGGTCTGGCTAGCAGTACCTCTTCAGTGGTAACAACAGTATATATCTAGGGCAGCAGATTCCATCTTTGACTGAGCTACTTCCATCTGTGAAAAGTATGTACTCTGCATCAGTCAAAGGAGTCATTTGGAGATCAGGTCTGCTGGAACATACTTCATCTGTTGTCATTATGCAATCATGATCAGGTGGGCCTAGTTTGGTGGGCAGGTAAGTGGCAGGGTTAAGGGCTTTCACAGCAGTGATGGTCACGTGGGGGTTTTCACACAGGTGTGCCTGGTACTGTATGATGCGGCCATTGGAGAGCCAGTTTTGGCCATGCGTGTTTAGCCACTCCATTATGGCATGGGATGTGTAGATTGTCAATCCTTGTCCTACGGTTAGATTATCTGCTTCATTTATCAGCGCGACTATGGCACCCAGTGCTTGCAGGCAAGGGGGCCATCCCTTAGCCATGGTATCTAGTGTCTTTGGGAGACAAGCAACAGGCCTTTCCCAAGGACCTACCTTCTGGGTTAGGATGCCTATGGCAATTTTGTTTCTTTCATCTACAAAGAGGCTAAATGGTCTGTTGATGTCTGGGATTACAAGTGCTCGTGATTCACTTAAGGCTCCTTTTAATTCCCTAAAAGATGAGTCTTGTTCTGCTCTCCAATTTCGACTTGACTATTCTTTTTCTTTTCCTTTAAACATTTCATGTAGAAGTCTTGCCTTTTCAGCAAACTCTGGCATCCAGAGTCCAGCTTCTCTTAGTTAGGATATATGAAGCTGGATTCCTTGTTGGGCTTCCTGGTTGAATGGGTATTGCCAGAGGGCCACCAGTGTGACTCCTGGCTTGAGTTCTACTATTAAGGGGACATGTTTTTCTGCCAGGCCTGGTGGGTTGTCCTCACCCCAGACTTTGAGAAACAACACCTTAAAATCTTCATTGTTATTCTCCAATATTTGTTCTTCATCTCTCTTGAACAGATGCCATTCTTCCTCATGGGGAACAGTGACCAATAGGATTCAGCTGATTGAGGAAGGGTCCAGCTTAAGATGAACATTGCCATTGTCCTTGAAGGTGATGGTTGCCTAGAATTTAGAGAAGATCTCTTCCCGGAAGTGGTATAGGGCATTCAGGCATATATAGAAACCCATGGGTCATGCTGTGGCCCCCAATCTCAGAGGGGATGCTGGCAAAAGTTCTTTCTGCTCAGGACCCTAGTTGCCCCAATTACCTGGGTCTGATGAGTGCTTAGAGGAGTTACTAACTGGGTGACCACGTAATGTTCAGCTCCACTGTCTATCCTGAAGGTTATGTATCGGTCCCTGACTTGGGCTCTGACAATGGGCTCACAGGAACCCAAATCCAAGGAGCCCTGTCACTTTCATTGCTGGCTAAGAAGAGTGCCACTGGCAAGCTATCTTCTTGAGATTTGTGTTCCTGTTTCGTCTGGAGTTTGGGACACTTATTTTTGAAGTGTCCATGTTCCTTGCAGAAAGCACATTGGTCTGGGTTCAATTCTTATGGTCTTTGATTTCTTTTTGGATTACTATCTCTTTGGTATTTATTCTGTCGGGAGATTTTCAGGGGTTTTTTGAAGTTCCCTGGGACTGGTTTTCCCAAGACTACTGCCAGGTAAGCTGCTTTCTGCTTTCCCCTTCTATGAGCTTCTTTTCATTGTTCTCTCTTGTTGGGTTGGTCTTGATTGATGTAGACCTTAAAAGCAATGACAATGAGCTGGGTGATGTTCATTCTGCCCTACCTTTCTTACTTCTGGATCTTTTTCTGAATATCTGCAACAGCCTGGGTAATAAATACTCTGTTGATCATCTGTTGATTTTGGGGTACCTCAGGAGTGAATGGGGAAAACATCCTGTAGGCTTTGCAGGACCTCTCATAGAACTTTTCTGAGCTCTCCTCTGGCTCTTGAAGGGTCTCTGTGACCTTGGCCATGTTGTTCAGTGAGCGTAAGCCAGCTTCCATCCCTTTTAAGACAGCCTGTCAATAGTCCTTTAGATTCTTTAGACTGCCTTCTGTGTTGGGGTTCCAGTTGGTTCTCTCAACTGGCAGCCTTTCATTGACCCATTGTTCTTCATTTGCTGTTGTCTGTGGGACTAGACCTTTGAGCCAGTCCCTGGATCCATCTAAGATGCATCTTTATTCCTCTGTTTCAAAGACGACCATCAATAATTCTTGACAGTCATCCCAACTTGGGTTATGTGTGTGGAAGATGGACCAGAGGAGCTAAGTCATCTGTTCTGGTTTCTGTGAATAAGATGGGTAGTGATTTTTCCAACTCAACAAGTCTGTTGAACTAAAGGGCTGGTGAACAAAAATTATTTGGCCCCCATCTTCAGCAGGATACTCTCAGAGAGGCAACTACAGATGAGCTAATCTTAGCAAGCTACAGGAGCCCCAGCAGCCCAACCAGAGGCTTCCCTTTCAGATGACAGAGTCTCAAGGCTCAGGGGACTTGGGGGTGAGGTTGAGTTAGGAGGGGGCAGTTGGCTTCTTCCTGGCTAGGCTATGAGGTATGGTAGAGGCAAGTTAGCATTTTCTTGGTCCAAGTCTGGGAGAATAGGTTTTGTACCACTCTTGGCTCTCAAGTTGTGACCTGCATCTTGCTGAAGAGCTAAAATTGTCCCTTTGGCCTCCAGTGCACACATGTGAAGCCAGGGTGGCATCTTCCGACACAAATTTAGCCACAAGTCTGTATGTTCTCTTCCAGAGGAGGTCACTATCACCCAGACTGACTTTATAATAATCTCATCTAGGGTCCCTTCTGGGGGCCATCTGGGACACAATTTTAGCCAATCTATTTTACATAGGGTCCTAAATTTTGGAGATCTCATTTTGATATCATAATCTCTAGAAAATTTTTTTTTTAAATTCTTAAACATACATTATAAAACAATGGGACGAGATGTTCTTGTTCCCGTGACTGATCAATCTGGTTGGTGTGTGTGGTGCCCTTAAATGGTGATGCAGGACAAACAAAGAAAGGTGACTGCATGAAACAGCCCACTCTGGCACCTGTCTGGCTGTGTGACTGCCACTTTCAAAACCATCCGGGCATAGGAAGGATTTCTTGTTGCAAGAGCCTCCAAACTAGCCCTTAATAGATGTATCTACAGAATTGCAGACCAGACTCAATCAAGTCTGTGACTCTAAGAAGGATCTTTAAGTACGAGTGCCCCTTCCCTTTGTCTTGTAACACAGATGGCACACCCTATGATTTGCACTGTCTGTTCACACTCACTCTTATTTTCAGTCAGAGGTCATACTTTCCCTCCCAGGAGGGAAACAAATTCCCTCAGAAGGCAAATTCAGAAGGCAAAGGGACTCAAACCAGAGTCCACACAAAAGAGACACTTTGTCTCCAAAAGGGGGTGATCAGGCTCCTATTCCACCCAGAGGACAAGACAAAACAAATTCCAATTTTTCTAGGGTCAGTTTTCCAGTGTGTCCCTACCATGTCCGAAGTCACCAAGTCACCCACACCTGTGTCCCTTGTCTCTCCTCCAGGTTCAGTCCAACTGCTGGTGGCAAGTAAGCATTCTGAGTCTCCAAGGAAAGTCTCCTAGGGGCACCCTGCCCTGGGGGAGTCGGGAGGCCAAGCTCACTCAGATAAGGTCCAAGCCACCGGCCAAACAACTTGGCCAGAAGTCACTTTTGGTTTTCCGGCCAATGTACCATATGTTGTGGCAAGGAAGACCATAAGAACTTTAAGAGACACAGGAGTTAGGTAAAACAAAAAAATTATTGCTAACAAGGCCAGCCCAAGGAAACGGTTCTCTTAGGTCTGACCCTGAATTCTGATTTTTCTGGGGTCATATAGTTCACAACAAGATGGGGATTATTGGCTGAAACCACATATGCAGGCAGGTTAGGCAGAATTTCACTGAACTAAGATAGTTGCTGGGCTGGGATTTGGCTCAGTTGGTAGAGCGCTGTGCTGCAGTCTCTGAGGTCCCCAGTTCAGTTCCCAGAACCGCAAAAATGGGGGAAGGGCCTGACAATCTACTCCCAAGGCAATTCCGAAACAGTCAGCCATTGAAAACCCTATGAGGGTCACTATGAGTCGATACCGACTCGACGGCACCTAACAACAACGACAAGATAGTTGCCATGGAACTGAACTAAGATAGTTGCCATGGAGATAGGCAAATTATGAGGCAAGAAGACAGGAGGTAACTAACAGGGTGGAAAGTAAGATAAATCTCACACACAGTAAGATAAATTTAGCAAGTCTGTAACAAAGAACATAAAGTTTCAGTAGTGTTGGAGGTTGAAGATTACCTGATCTGTGCCCTGGAACATTCGGATCTGACCTTGGGACTGGCATGACCTGTGTCCTAGGACATTACATGACTGTTCTTAGAGCTGTTGGAAAACCACAGCGGGTGGAGCTGGAGGCAGCTCCCTGGACAACATGTACACTGTCTGAGGCATAGAGTGTTTGTTCCCTTGAGACATTCTATGCATTCCTGGTACAGATAAGGAAGTATTGTTCTTAGTATAGATAAGGAAGTTAATTTGCGTCAGAATCAATTACCCCCGGCATCAATTACCCCCCGCATAACAGTAATTCCTTTAAAGTTTAGACTTGATCTTCCTAATATTAACCCAAATGAAAGGGGGGGGGGGCCCGCAAGGGGCCATACAGTCCTGTAGGAAGACAATGAGGAACAACACTAGGTTGAACTTTAACATCCTCTGTGATTGATAAATTGATGGCAGCATGACCAGCTGTTGCTGGATTGAGGGATAGGATGGAAGGGTGTTGGGGACAACCTGTGCTGGAAAGGCATGAGGGAAAACTCAGTTTTGATGGTTTGGGGTCAGAGAAACCCTTTCTACCCATTTCTCTGTACTGCCAATGCATTACCCTCTGTGTCTGTTTTAGATCTACATTCTTATGCCTAATGTTTTCCCACCTACATCTAGGGCACAATCCAGGAGTCATCTTTTTTCCTTAAAATCTTTCTTTCTTTCTTTCTTTTTCTTTTCTTTTTTTTTTTTTTTTGAGACAGGTTTAGGACAATTCTTTGTCCTGTGCCCCGATTGTCCACAATTAAAATATCCTTGTTTATCCTTTAGCCATTGTAGTAGCCAGCATCTGTATCTTTTGTCCTTTTCCTCTGATATTTTTGTATAATTTAAGGTAATCTAACACTGATCCTGACTTTTTAATTGGTAAAATAGCCTTTTTGTATTCATCATTGGCATTTTTATATACCAATAACCTTTTAAATTGTGATCTAGTTACTTCTCTAACAACCCCTCAAGATATTGCCCTTTCTAGGTGAGCCAAAAAGTCAGCATAAGGTTTATTGGGACCTTGAAGACTTTTAGTGTAACTTCCTCTAGGCTCCCGTGGGGTGTGATTTGATCCCACACCTCTAGGGCTATTTCCCTTAGTTGATTTCAAATTAAATGAGGTGCCTGAACTTGCATATCAACATCAGTGTGTCCTCCAGTTCCTGTTAACATTTTGAAAGTGATTGGAGGGGATTAGTATTAGCATTTTTAACAGACTTTGGTCCTGTCAATTTATGAAACCACATAGCCCATTGTAAATATTCCCCAGGCTGGAGTAGACTTTTAACAACCATTTTCCAATCATAAGGAATAATTAAAAGTATGAGAAGCCCCGACAAACATTTCCATAACAAATGGTGATTGTGGACCCTAGAGTACAACTGACTTTTTCAATTGATGTAACACAGTAGTATCAGTATCGAATCCATCATATCTGGGAGCTTGCCCCTGGTTGCAAATGACAGGAAAATTGAAGAAAAGAGGATCCTCAGATTCTAGGGCTGCAAAAGCAGTTTGAAACTTTTGCCATTCCTTAAATCAATTTATAGGTCTTAATCGTTTTACTTTCATTTTTTCTTTTCAAGAACAGGCAAAAATGAGACATCAGATTCAAATGAGCTCAAACTTTCATCTTCCAAACGATATCTCAGGTTTTCTCAGAGACGTTTTTTACCTTTTCATAAAGAAGGGGTAGGCCTTGGATATTTCTCTAGGTGGTTCCCACAGAACTTTGTCATATAAAGGGGCATTAGGCTCTTTCCTAGTGTGAGGAAAAATTTTTTCCACCTCCTCTTGTAGCTGTTCTAAAGTCTGATCATCCAGCTCATATTCATGTAAAGAATATGGAGCACTGGCCACTACCTGCTGTGTAGATAACATTTCCCCTTGAAAGGGAATTAATACTTCTCTTGTCATGGCCCAAATAGGCCAAAAAACTAATGGGATTTTTTTCACCTTGTTTAACATCTTTTATGACATTATCTTTAACTCAAACTCAAATTTGATGATCAAATCTTCCCTCATCAGGAAACCAAGGATTAAATTCTACCATTATCTCAAGACATTTTTCTATTATAGAAAGAGCAATATTTGCCCCCTGATTTTTCATCAAATGAGGAAGCACTGCAGCAAAATGATGCGGCTTTCCATGAGATTGTCCCATAACCCTGCTCTTACTGATCTTAGTAGATCTCATCATTCCACCAGTCTTAAATGCCACCTTCAGGTCCCTGTTCAGATGCCAGATGTAGTGGTCTTCAGAGACTGGGACTGGATGACTGGAATTAATGCAAAGAAGGATGCAAGGGATCCAAAGTCTCAAGGAACTAAGGATCTTTATTAAAAGCAACATGTTGCTTATATATGGTTGCAAGCTTAACGTAATCAGTAGCTTAGACATCTTGAGCACATAAAGCATGTACAAGTGTTACAGATGACAAGTTTCATACGCATCTCTTTCTGATACAAATTAACTTCCTTATCTATACTAAGAACAATACTTATCTGTACCAGGAACACACAGAATGTCTCAAGGGAACAAACACTCTATGCCTTAGACAGTATACATGCCATCCTGGGAGCTGCCTTCAGGTCCACCTGCTGTGGTTTTCCAACAGCTCTAAGAATAGTCATACAATGTCCTAGGACACAGGTCATGCCAGTCCTGAGGTCAGATCTGAATGTTCCAGGGCACAGATCAGGTAATCTTCAACCTCCAATACAGTAGTTACATTTTAAGCAAACATTATGGCATTTTAACTTTTGATTTAAGTTTTCCTTTATACTAGGTCCTTCTCCATAGTCTGTCTTAGTCTGGAAGCCCAGCTGAAATCTGTCCACCGGCTGTACCTGAGATACCAGTGGTATAGCTTTCAGCATCACAGCAACACATAAGCCCCCATAGCACAACAAGCTGATAGACATATTGATGGGGGGACTGGGTGGGCAACTCTAAATCTTGGAATTGGGGCTTCACCCTAACATGTAGTAAAAAAAGATACATACATAAGAAAATGAGTGTTTTTGTTTTCCCAAGCTATTGTGTAGGGAGAACATCCATTAAAACTGAGCAATCTTCTCAAAGAAAACAAAATAGACCTAGGGTTTTTACAGCAGGAAGTAATGAAATCCTGTCCAAGGAGTGAGAAAGGCAAAAGTGATTACTTCTTGAATATGACAAGGTAGCATATTCCTTTGCCTTTGGAGTTTGGAGCTTGGCTCTGCATCTCACTACCTGTTACAGTCTTGGGGGGAAACCACTGTTTAATTTTCTCATCTGTAAAATTGTGATAACAGTAATACTGCTGTTGTAGAAACTTTAAATCAAAAGTTAAAATGCCATGATGTTTGCTGAAGGTATAACTACTGAAGCTTGATGTTCTTTGTTACAGACTTGCTAAACTTATCTTACTGACTTATCTTACTGAGATAAGTGTGGAGAGTATGTACTCTCCATCCTTAGTCACTTCCTGACTTCTTGCCCCATATAGCCTGTTATCTGCCTATTTCCATGGTAGTTAGCTTAGTTCGGTTAAAGTCTTGCTTAACCCACCGGCAGATGGTCATGTAGGCTGTGCACATATGGTTTTAGCTGATAACTCCCACCCTGCTCTAAATTATATAACCCCAGGAAACCTAAAGTTTGGGGTCAGACCTAAGAGGACTCATTTCCTTGGGCTGACCTGTTAGCTAACAATAAACTCTGTTGTTTTACCCTACTCCTATGCCCCTCAAGGTTCTTTTGGTTTTCCCTGCTGCAACACTGCCTCACAGGATTATTAAGATTGTTACATGAATTAATACAAATGTCATTCTTGGAGCAGCCAAGGGAGTTTTCTGAGCCTAACCATACAGGTTACGGACTAAAAACAAACCAAAGATTGAGAGAGTGTTGTTGCCAGAAAATCTGATGCACATTCCCCTCCTACACAGCCTAAGGAAGCCCTAATGCCCAACAAGGTTTAATGCCCAGGAGGTTACAACTTTTCTTAGGATAAAGTTGCTGATTTTTGCCATGTATCCTTGCCTGTACTTGCACTAACTTATTCCTGTCTGATTTTCCAAAAGTGTGACATCTTTGCACCTGTCTTGAAGTGCAAGTGACATTCACTAAAAATAGTAGCCCTGAATGGTCATCAGCAAAGAGACTTACAAAGAAAGAGCTCAATCTCACAGACCTGAAATCATGTTTACTCAAGGGCTGAGCTTTACATTGCCTTCACTTAAGGAGGTTTACAACTTGATGTGTCATACAAAAAACCTTGGTATCCAACTGATCAGGCTGGGGAAAGACATCCTCTCCAAAGATTAGATTATTCTATATATGTCTGCTTTCATAAATTAAAGATCCTTTCCATATGTTTCTTGACATTCAAAAGCAAAGCCTCTCTTAGATAATACTGAATTCCTTGAAGAGCATAATATTAAACTTTAAGGCTTGTTAACTCCTAAACTTATGAAGCATGTTTTAGAAAAGTGCATGCCATCATTAATATGTCTATAGTAAGAAATTATATAGTTTACAATTCATTGTAAGACCATTAGGTCTAAGGCCATACCACCCTGAACATTCCTCTAAATGAAGCCATTAGTTTTCTTTCTCTTTCCTTTGTTGTCACCTATATTATTTCCCATGGGCTGGTATTTAGCTCAGTTTGTAAAGTGTTGCCCTGTGTTCTCTGAGGCCCTGAGTTCAATCCCCAGCACCACATAAATAGGAGAAGGACCTGGCAGCCCATTCCTGATACAATCCCAAAACAATCTGCAATTGAAAACCCTATGAATAGCAGAGAAGCACTGACATAGTGTCAGACATGGCACAGTGTCAGGGAGTGTTTCGTTCTGTTGTAAATAGGGTCATTATGAGTCAGACCTGATTCCAGGACACCTAACAACAATGTTTCCTGAGCTGGGGTTTAGTTCAGTTGGTAGAATGTTGCTCTGCCCTGGGTCCTGGTTCAGTCCCCAGCACCTCAAAAGTGGGAGAAGGACCTGGCAACTCATTCCCAGAATAATTCAGCCATGGAAAGCCCTGTGAACAGCAGAGAAGCATTGACATAGTATTGGACATGGCACAGTGTTGGGGAGTGTTTTGTAGGATTGCTATGAGTTGGACCTGACTGGACACCTCCTAACAACAACATAATGTTTCTCCTTCTTGCTAGTAATATTGAGTACAAAGCCACTTTGCATGTAGTTAGTTTATAGGTAGATATTATATTCTCCAAGCCTCCCTTGTATCTAACTATATTGCCAAGTTTCCATTCTCACAATGATACATAAACAGAAATGTTCCATGCAAATTATGCCTAAAAGCATGGTTTATCCTGAAACTCCTCTTTCTCCATTCACTTGGGTTGGAATGTAGAAATGGCAGTAACCTAATTTCAACCATACAAAAAAAAGATAATGTTCGAGACTAGAGGCAGTCTGTGTAACTTAGTGAGACCCTGTCTCAAAAAGTAAAAAAATGGGCTGGGGACCCAGCTCAGTGGTCCAGCACTTGCAGAGCATGCAGGAGCGAGGCCCTGGGTTCAACCCCCAGTACCACAAAAAGAAAGAAAGAAAGAAAGAAAATGTTTGAGGATAAGAATCCCTTTTCCCCCACTATAAACTTCTTTGCCACTTTGGCAGAGTCCATAGGTGCCTTAGAATAATGTTTTTAAAGTGAGGAGTGGTGGTACATTTCTGTAATCCCAGCACTTGGGAGGCTGAGGCAGGAGAATTGACTGGAGTACAAGGCCAGCCTGGGCCACACAGTGAGACCCTGTCTCAAAAAACAAAACAAAACAAAAGAATGTTTTTAAACCCATAAAATGAAGTATATAAGATTATAAAGGCAATTAATTTAATATGAAAGTTATCAAGATATTTTGAGAAGTAAAAGTGTGATGTGATAATATACATTTCTATATTCGTCCACCCATACAGGTGGGATGAAAAGACAGGAAAATTGGGCTGATTGTTTAGCTCAGTTGGTTGAGTGCTTGCATAGCATGCACTGAGGTCCTGGGTTCGATCTCCAGCACCGCAAAAAAACAAAACAAACAAATAACAACAACAACAAACAAAACAGGAAAATTTAGGGGACAAGTGAAGAGAAAAAAGACCTCATCCTGGGATCTGGTTTAAGTCTTACCAGCTAAAAACCTAAGATTTTGATGCAACTACCCAGAAAACTGCTATAAAGACTGCCTGCATAGGGACATTATTTTTGAGAGATACTTCAAGTGAAAATGTTAAAATAGCAATAAGCCATGTTTAAGGTAAAAATGTGTGTGACCTTCAAGCTTAACCTTTCAGAGGAGAAGTAGTAAGGTTAATAATCCTCTACATCTCTGAGAATCTCACCAATAAAATTATGGACCATGTTTGCAATCAACCTATACCTAGACAATGCCCTTATTCAAGAAAAGATCACTTGGGAAATGCTTTTATTTGTCCTAAGGTTGCAACACCAAGGGACAGCACAAAAGACTGTCTCTTGGCTGGCTCAAAAAGTGAGCTGAGCTGGGTGTGGTGGTGCATGACTAATCCCAGCAATTTGTGAGGCAGAACCAGGAGGATCAAAAGTTTGAAGCCAGAGGCAGCCTGTGTAATTTAGAAAGACTTTGTCTCAGGATAACAAGTACAAAAGAGGCCAGAGGTGCAGATCAGTGGTAGAGTGCTTGCAAAGTATGCACGAGGGGCGGGGTTTAGTATCCTCCCCCAAAAGTGAACTAATCAGCCTTCCAGATAGCCAGGGTATATGTGTGGGGGTGGCATGGATATGACATGCAAATGAAAAATTGTATTTGCACCAATTATAGCACAGCTCCCAGTTCCACTAATCACAAGCTTTCTGCTGAGCCACTGGAGGAAGTGTTCCCCATTTGGTCTGAGTGAGAATAGTTGCAGGATGAGTAGGATCACCTAGAGTTTATAGAGGCTTGTCTTGGAGTGATGTTTTCCAAGGTCTGTGCAGATTGTCTAGAGTAGTTATGACTGGAGCAAGGCCTCCTAAAGTAGGAATCATGGTTATAGTTGTCCTCTGCAGTTGCTAGAATATTCTCAGAGTGATTGTAAAATGTTCAAAGCAGCTGGGCTGCCAAAGAAGAGGCTGCTTGGTTGACAATTCCCTATTCAAGACTACAAGGCACAAGGGAAATGTCTATCAGTTGCTGTTCAAGGGACCAAATAGCCCACTCCTGACAGTTTTGCTCACAGAAAAAAAAGGTGTTTACAATAAAGACTTAATGAGATCAAACAGAATAAATAAATATGCATCATCATGCATTTAAAAAAAAAGTCAGAACAGAAAGACTTAATGAAATCTCAGCCCCAAACAAACATTCTCATCAACATTTAACAGTGCTTAACCCCTAGCCAAATACTAGATTTGTGTCCCTCTGATCTGTTTCTGGTGCAGTGTAATTAATTGAGTCTTTAAAAAGCAGAAGGCCTGCAGCTGTAGCCCTGTGGCATCCGATCCCGTCAGATCTCTGAAGCTAAGCAGGGTCGGGCCTGATTAGTACCTGGATGGGAGACCGCCTGGGAACACCAGAAGCTGTAGGCTTGGGAGAAGGACCTGGCAACCCCCTCCCAAAAATCAATCTGCCATTGAAAACCCTATGAACAGCAGAGAAGCACTGACAATAGTGTTTCCCCTGTTGTACAGAGGGTCGCTATGAGTCGGATACTGACTCTACGGCACCTAACAACAACAA